>NJDD01000882.1:462123-526363 GCA_002245505.1 Calephelis nemesis
AAATGGACATCTTCGCGGTTCACCTATCATAATAAAATAATATATATCACAATTGGCTAAATCAGCGGGGCTATTCACTATCTTTTTGTTGATGATCACTAGGTAAAGTGTACATCAAAGAGTATAATAATATACCTGTACAATACGTACATTACCTATATATGCAAGTACTGCCACACTACCGCCTCCTGGCGGGAAACAATGGTGAGCATTGAAACAATTTTTGATTTTTTTTTATGATAGGTAATATCATTGAAATAGTGAATAAATAATAAATTTTAAATTTATCACTTTTTAGATTTTTCATATATCGAAAGTGTTATCGACTCTGAACCGTTTCTCAAAATTTGGCTGGTACTTTGGCCTGGACATATGGTTACATTTTTAATTATTTTATTTTTATTATTAATTAATTTTCTAAAGACAGTTTTCCCTACCTAACTGCAACCTAAGTAATTGATTTTGACTATGCAAAGTCAGGCCGATTTTAACGGATAATTTCGTAATTCTTAATGCTTTCCAGAAGTTATGTTATTACAGGGAGACGAAAAGTAGTTTATGTTGCTAAAAAATCATAAAAAATAGCAAGATATGGACATAAACATACATACCTACCCTATGTCTATGTTATGCGATATTAAGTTACGTAATATATATTATACTAAAACATGTACATTGTTGATAATTCTACTGAGCACTGACAAAACTTATTTTTGAAATTAAATAAAATATATTTATTTGTTACATATATATGTGTTGTTAAAAAAAACGTTTTTTTAATACCAACATAATCTACCGCATTTTTTAAATTTGTAAAAAAAATCTAGATTTATAACGCACCATATTGAGATATTTGAAAAAAAAAGTGTCTTCACGCCCATATCCCCGAAGAAGTAGGTAGAGGCACAACCGGGCGTATATCCAATCCCGAGCAAAATATTTTTTATTAGAAAATTGGAAAACCCAAATTCTCTTTTTGTTGCCCGACCCGAAGTTCGAACCCGGGATCTCATGCGGTCAAGTCCAACACCTGAACCGTTAGACCACAAAGGCGATATTTAGATATTAGAACATTTTAAAAATGTTATTTGGTTTTAATCGCCTCTGTGGTCTAGCAGTCCGCGTGTTGGACTTGACTGCATGAGGTCTAGGGTTCGAATCCCGGGTCGGCCAACAAAAAGAAAATTGGATTTTTCCAATTGGTCGGGATTGAAAAAGGTGCCCGGTTGACGATAGGCTTGCCACCTATCACATTATAGGACTTAGTGACTTCGGCTAGTCAGTCCCCAGTTACAGTTTAGTAACAGTTAGGAAGGGTGCCCTGTTTGTGCCTCTGCCTACCTCTTCGGGGATATGGGCGTGAAGATACTTATACTTTATTTGGTTTAACCCTAACTACCATAAAGCACCGTTTGGTTCTAAACCTAGCCAGTCAGGAGAGGAAACGACAAAATAAACTCCCAGTCAATCAGGATAAACCATAGATGTAGAATGTACAAGATCAACAAAGCGTGTGAGAGAGAAGTCCTTCTCAGGTACAAATTGCCTTAGAGGAACAGAGAGAGAGAGTCAGGTACCTATGTGCCAATATTTACGCGAGTAATCTATGGGATAAACCCTATTAACCTTGAACTGTCACCGCGACCGTTTCTAAATCTAGCTGCGAAACAAACTCCTCGCCAACCAACATGTATTTATTTGCTATGACATTTGATTTAAGTAAAAAACATGTCAATTAAACTTTTCGGCAAAAATGTCGTTAAAACTTTCGGAAGTTTTATTTAACAAGTAAAAATCATCTTTCGAAACCTTTTTATAGGCAATGATTTGACAGTCAGGGATTTAGTGTATGCTATCTTTTTCCAATGTAAGCAGAACAAAGAGGTTTTACCTTTTAGACAACTCCAAATAGCCTAGCTTCAAGAGGTCTCGGCTTTAATCCTCGGGTCGAGCAACCAAAAGAAAAAGTGTTTTTAATTTTCTAATAAAAAATAAGTTTGCCCAGGATTGAATACCTACGTGTCGTGTTGCCTCTGATCACATTGTGGGACTGATTGTCTTCATTTAGTTAAAACTCTATCTACTACTTCGGAGATACGTGCGTTAAGATACTTACTTCAATTAGTCCGAACATATTAACTTGTGAGGTTATAAACTAATATGAAAGCACTAAACGTGTTTAGTCTCATACGATAAAAGAAGAAGCAAAAACTCAAAATTAGTTTAGAAAGTGACTTGCAAAATTTCCAACATTTTTCTTTTGAAGCCATTACGTAATAAATTAATAGAAAATAAGTTGTAGTCAAATTATTAAAGTTTAATGTCCTGGGTCCTTACTATGAGTTTCCAGCTTGTCATGCTTACTATACTCACTACCGTCTCTGTAAATTATTTGTATGAAAACGTTGTACAGCGCCTCTATTTGTAACTAAGAGAAACACATTTTAGATCAAAAGTGTCATAGATTTCGACAGTAACTTACCGAACATAATCTGTATCAACTCATGTTAAAGGCTCAGAGCCTCTACCAAGAGTTGATATAGATTACACTCGTAAATGACGTATCGAAATCTAAAGCGCCTTTGGTCTACAAATTTAGTGATCTTAGTTTACAATAGAGGCGCTTTTCAAAGTTTTCATACAAAAAATTTACAGAGACGGCAGCGAGTATAGTAAACTCGACAAGCTCTCTTTTCATGGCAGGGGCTCAGAACCCATAAAAATATAATAATGTTAAACATCGAAATATATAGCGTTTTAATTCCCAAAAATAGTGATATTAGTTACCAATAGAGGCGCTGTTCAAAGTTTTCTTACACATAATTTACGTAGACGATAGCGATCCTTCTACTCATAGTAGGGGCTCAGAACCTATAAAAATGTAGTAACATTAAAAAGGGTATAATTATAATAGTTTATTTATTCAACCGATGTAAAAGGAAGGAGAATTTCGAACTGTACAAGCCAACGTAAGAAGTATCAATACCAAAAACGTCAAAACTCGTCAAATCCTCATTGTCATTCACTGCAATCAAGCTGTCTTAAATGACGTAAAAAACTCGCCTTGCCTCCTGATTTATTTATAACACAAGAGTACACCGTTTCAAGCTCGGATTCATTATAGAATATAACCATGCTCTCGAAAGTAAGCGAGATGCAGCGGCAAAAAGTCGTCCGGACGACTTACAGAAACGAAAATGAGTACAATCCGGAAGCGATGCCTCAGTATTTTCAGGTTATGTATAACGTGGTTCTTATAAATTATTTATTATGGTCCCTTATTGGTAGAGCGTGTTTGTCTTTTTGCTCGAATACAATGGATGCCCGCTGTCGTAGTGCCAGCGGACCAGTCAATGTAAATTATGGTCGGTACTGTTTTAATTGAATGTTTTTCATAAGTGACATTTTGCGGTTTGAGGGACAACGTAATGGCGATTCTGCCTTTTGAAGTTACAGAGAATGTTTTGTATATGTTTATATAATAGACGACATTGCTTTGCATTTCTAAACTGATGTCATTTCTCTGTTAGGACATTATAGTTTGATTTTTGATTTGGATATATACACTCATAATAGTTTTGATATTATTGTAGTTTGCTAAGGCTAAGTAAGCTAAGGTAGAGTCGGTGGAGACACACTCGGCTAGAAGAAGCCTATTTACGCTGGCTTCATTTTCAGGCAGTTCAGCAGTTTTTGTGTGAAGGAGTTACAAACAAACATTTGCATTTGTAATAATAGCAAGATGTTTTTAATGATCACGAATTTACTTTTTAACTATTTTTTTGGGTATTTAGATATCAGTGAACATTCTAGAAGGTCAAAAATTCTTCTGGAGTAACCCACAATCGGCCAATTCTTACGTGATAATAGTACTAGGAAAACAGAAACGAAGAACCAGCATACGAAGGAATATGGAGAACCCGTACTATAGAGAGGTATTTATTTTCAGTAAATGTTTGTGCTGTGTCATTTTAACCGACTTTGAAAAAGGAGAAGGCTCTCTTTCTCTCTCTTTTTATTTTATGCAAATTTCTCCGTCACTTCAGAACCGATTTTGAAAATTTTTATTTGGAAAAGCGTACTTGCGAGGTTTCAGTGCCACCAAGATTACATCTAATGATTTGCCCAGAGAAGTCGAGGAAAACACTTTATTATGTTATTTTATTGTACTTAGATTAGATGATTTACTTATTGCAATCTAAGTCTATTTTCTGCAGTTTTGGTGAGCTTGACTTATGTATTTATCTTTAAGTAGGAGTTTTTTTCTTTTTTCTGTAGATTTAATGCGCCTAACCAATTAATTTGTTTTTAAATGGTTGCTTTTATAAGTATTTCAAGTATTTTGTTTTAATAATGTTACATTTTCTTTTTTATACTTAGTATAATTGGAAACTATACAAACATCAAAAAGCTCTTACAGTAGTTTCTATTATAAGACTTGTAATCAAAATGCAAATGTAAGCAATACCCAATAGAAAATAATGAAAGGTTTAGAAATACTGGCAAAAAGAAAATACGACCTTTATTAACCAAGTAATACTATTATTGGAAACTTTCCTTAAATTTAAAAGCCCCTTTTTTAACCAATTATCACTATTAATTGAAAACATTTCTAAATCTTTAGTTTAAAGCCACTTTACAAAAGCTATCAAATGACATAGTAATTAAAATTTTACTTCAAATACAAACTTATCACGGCATTACTGTAATAATAAATCAAGCTCCATATTATACTTGCATTTGAATAAATTCCAAGCATTCCTTAAAAAAATCGATGACATACATGAGGCTTTTCAGTTACAATGTACGTAATGTGTGTGTTGGGAAACAAGATTTGACTTTGGGTGATTTTATGATCAATTAGCGTAGTAATGCAGTATCACTAATAGATAAAACATAAGCACAGTCTGCTAAAAGCAATTACATTAAGAGTTTACCGCTATTCGACTGTCGAGATGTTACTTGCACGAATCACAAAACATCGCCTATGTGGTCTAGCGGTCCAAAAATTGGAATTTATGAGGTCCTGGGTTCGAATCCCGGTTCGGGCAACAAAAAAAAGTGGTATTTCCAAATTTTAAATAAAAAATGTTGGTCGGGGTATTAGCCTGGTTGTCGATAGGCTTACCATCTATCTCATTGTGGGACTTAGTGTCTTCACTAGTCCAGGGTGCCCAGGTTGTGCCCCTGTCTACGTTTTCGAGAATATGAGCGTGAAGACTTAAACAACTCCTTTCTTTATCCGTGTTGTTTGAAAGTTATTAGTGGTAATTTTGTTGCGCACTCAATAAATTAATTTTAAGTTATCGCTGTCTTTTTTCAACGAAAGTAACAGAGAGAGACAAAATACTTTTAGTGCTCTCAAATTAGACCGTACACCTCATTTCTACAAACGTTTAATATATCACTCGCAAAACGTTGATTAAAAACATCACGATTTTACATGTTCGTACTAATCAGACATATCTAAAACTTTCTATCTCTTTTATTTTTGTTTCATTTGAAAAAGATAGCATGCATCTAAATTAAGTTTAGCTTGTGAACAGCAGAATTACTATCATTGTCGATTTAACGCTTTGTAAAATTCGATGTTGAAGCGAGAGTTGGATATGTTAGAAAAAGCATGAGTAGGATGCGGTCGAAATGAGAGAGCTACGGAAAATCTGTAGTGTAACGCTCGCTGACCGCATTCGTAACAATGAGATCCGAGAAAAAGTAATTTTGAAAAAGTATTTTCAAAATAATAATGACGCTAGGAGCATCCGCTGGTTCAGTTGCGCGAAATGAATGATCGATTAAAGATTGCTAAAGCAGATATACAATGCGAATGTAGGTGGATGTAGGTACCCGGGGAGACATAGGTTGACATTCCACCATCAAATCGCTGGGGTGTTATCCCAGGGTGGTGTCGAGTCCCTAGAACCGGTGTATTTGTATAAAAGCAGTCATGCTTGTGGAGGAAGCCAGAAAGGTCTACAAGGGTCGTGAGATTTTGCGCTTGATACTCTCTACCTATCCCGAAATAGAGTTAGTGTGAGATGTGTATGAATGTAGATATCGGTGTTCGATTAATTTTTTTGCAAACTCACTAAACTAATTTCAAGCTATCGCTATCTTCTTTCAATAAAAGTAATAGACAGAGACGGGACACTTTTATTGCTGTCAGATTAGACTGTACAAGACATTTCTACAAACGTTTAATCGATTGCTCGGAAAACAGTTTAACATGTTCTGACTAATTGGACACTTCTAAAATGTTGTCTCTTTTGCTTTCGTTTCATTTGAAAAAGATAGCGTGCATCAAAATATTTTTAGTTTTTGAACTGTAGAATCATCGCCTTTGCCTAGTAATAGATAACAGACAGTCGTCATTTAATGCGGCTTTTACCCGCACCCGCGGCGGTCGCGGAACTGCGGTTTTATTTTAAAGTCCGGTATTTTGCGTAACCTCCAAAACTTGGTACGAGATTGATCTGATGTTGATCTGGTCAAATACGGTTGTGCTAAGCAATCATTATAAATTTATGTAATTTAGTTCTCAGATTTGTTTATGGTAGGGGAGTCCAAGGGGTTTTTGCGCAGTTATCTCGACGCGTCAGATTACAGTGTGGGAAATACCTTGTGCTTTTGTTAAACGCCTTCTTTAGGTCTCAAATAACTATGTATAGACACGCATAGACATAGAATACCTTGCTTGAAAATATATTCGAGATTGTTATATTTGGTAAGCTGACTTTGTTGTGTTATATTATGTGCATGTTTAAATAATCCAGCGAATTGAATTTTAGATATTGGGTCAAAAGCAAGTTAATAATCCTTCCGTTTCCATCATCGGAGATGCATTTGGCATGTCCACTATCAATATATGATACGTTAAAGTCTGATGCAGTAAATGTAATTGTTCTTTTATCTTTTAAAAACTCATTGCAATGAAAAAATTCTTGCTAAAATGCTGAAAATAAGGAGTGACTTCGTTATTATATACCATCTTATTGACAATTTCCAAGAGATCTCCATGACGATGAAGAGATGACACTTTTAGCATCCTAGGCGCTCCCAATATTGGATGAAAGTTGCCGGACTAACACAATTATCACCCGAGTATAATATGTCTTTATGTTTGCATTCGACGTTAAAAACTGTGCCATTATTTCTTAATATTCCTTTAATTTAATTTTTTTCGATTTACAGACATTTGTTTTTGAACATTACACAACGATTCAAAACTTACAACAAGCAAGTATTTGGTTGGCTGTCATGGAACCGAGATGCTGCTCCCCTCCTAGGTTGCTGGGAGAGACTCGTATTGAATTGGGAACTATTTGGACTCAACCACGTACGTTTTTTTATAGACAGGGAGGCAAAATAGCAAGTAGATGACCTGATAGAAAAAGATCACTGCCGTTCACGGACATCCGCAACACCAGGAATATCACATTGCCGACGTTTGGGTAATGAGTACGCTTTTTCTTAAAAAAAGAGCAACTCATTTGAAATACTACTTTTTTATGGAAAAAGACAGCGAGTAAGTATGCAGCTTCGCTGATGTTAAGAGTTAATACACAGCTTAAAGACATCATAGATGGCGTAGGTGCGTAGCTGCTGTGTGGCCGGGGCTCTGACCAACTGTGCAAGTCTACTAGCTCCTAGCCCTCTGGACCTTAAGATGATATTATCATTATGGCGGCACATTTAGCAGAGGTGGTGGATCCCTATCCGGGCAAGATGCCGCATACAACTTTACCACCAATACGCTTTCAGAATAAGAGAGCGAACGAGTTTACAGCTCATTTAGTGGTAAAATATCACGGTGTCATAGCACTGTACCAGAGCCCTTACCATGAGTTTAAGTCGTCGTTTACTATACTCGCTACCGTCTCTGTAAATTATTTGTATGGAAACTCTGTACAGCGCCTCTATTGGTAACTGAGAGAAACACTTTTGTAGACCAAAAGTGTCATAGATTTCGACATCTGTCTTTCCGAACGTTATCTATTCCAACTCATGGTAAAGACTCTGTACTTATTTCGATAGAAGTAACTTTCTTGGTTTCGCATGTGTAATCTATACATGAGGTAATAAAATGAATACCAGTAATGTCAACAAGGTATTCCAGATCATCAGGTGTTTCACAAATGGGCGCAACTGGGAGTACCCCGCCATTTTGCTGCTGGACCTGCGGGGTTTTTGAAAGTGGACATCTCTATAATACTCAGAGGGGAGATCCAAATAATGCCACCGATATTAGGGGATGAGAAAGTGGAAGAGTAAGAAAGATACTTATTGTTTGGATATTTATATTAAAAACATATTTTCTTTTAATACTGTACCGCCTCAGTGGGCTAATGATCCGGTATTGGCACTATCTACATGAGGTCCATGGTTCGACCCCGGCTAATTTTACTGTAATAAGTAATTTAGTGACAAACTAAGCCTGTAATCTGTCGTGATTACGAGAGATTTGATACATTAGTGTTTTAGCTTATTTTGGGTGAATTAAAATAAAGACAAAGTTTTTATGGTCGGTTTTTCCACAGGGATAAATCTTGGTAACCCTCAAGAAAAGAGTGTTGGTACTCCTTCCTTATCGTTTGGCAGAGCATCTGTAATGAGAATAGACAATCTTCTTCTCTGCCAGGTGGATCATAAGATGCGAGCACCGGTTAAATATCGGTCATTACTAGTATGACGGCTGATGAATGAAGACGGTAGAGTGCTGTGTAGCAACTTACATGGTTAGGGATCCACGCAATCGAATCGTCAGGTAGCCGGTAGACTTGCACAATAGGCCTTTCACCCGCCTCAGGATTGCAACGCACCTATAACATCTATCGTGTTCATAGATCACAGTAGTCTCTTACCATCAGGATAGCCATATGCTTGTTCCTTAGCCACTAACAAAGAAAAGACGGGTTGCACTCCGGGAGTGCCGGCAGAAGTGAAAACTTGAATGTTAACGTTGTGCATTTTTGATATTTTGAAATGGTTAGGGAATCGTTTTCCACGAATTGCTTTAATTATTATTATCAGTACGAAAGTACTATCATTTATGCTTGATAAAAACTTGTTAAAGTACGTGCCGGCTAGGAGCGTCGTCATATTATCTGTACAACGAACATTGCTCGTCTACACATAAAGCTTATTTTCAAGATGGAACAAACAGAGCAATGTTTGTTGATATTATACGTATCTGCTATCATGTTTTCTTGTGAGAATGTAATGGTAGATATATCGCGGTGTATTATCCATTTCGAATCCTATACTCTTCGGAAATATATTTTTTTATGTTATAAAAAGGCAAACAAGCAGACGGATTTCCCGATGGTAAGAAATTTACGCCGCCTATAGACACCAAAGATGGTAATGGTGCGTTGCCAACCTGAGGTCAGTATGTTAGGCCTCGAGCAAAATTAAGTTTACCTTACCCTCCGAAAGAAATAGGTTTTTGCTTCAAAATTACGCACGTGAACACACATTTATTTGTAACATAATATATATTTTTGAGATATTTGTAGTTTTACCTGTGTTTTAGGAATATTCTTCTGCCAAGTGGATCAGAACAACAGTGTGCCAATTATGTTGTAACAGTATACGGAGCTCTCGGCTTACCCAACAACACCAATCTAGGTGATAAACGTTGCGGAAAACCTCCAAGCACCTTTCTCAAACTTACCTTCTGTGGCCTTGTGGTAAATATGTTATACTATTTTTTTTCCGCCTTAGACAAATTGAGATTCAAGCTGAAGCTGTTCAAAAATACGAGTATACCCGTCGCTGAAAAATTTAATGGAGAAAAATTATCGGTGTCCTGATGCACAGATTGTTAAGCAATTTTCGCGTGAAAGTATAACAACAAGTTTTTTTATGATAATGGATGGCAAACAAGCAGACGGATTTCCTGATGATAAGAAATTCCGCCTAGAGACGCCAAAGACGTAATGGTGTGTTGCCAAGCTGAGACCGGGATATTAGGCCTCGAGCAAAAGTAAGTTTACCCGCTACCTTACCCTTCAAACTGGAACACGTCAGCGGCAAGCATTGGACATTATAGCGGTAGGAATAGGTAGGGCGGTGGTAGCAATCCGGGTAAGTCGCTGCAAAACTCTACCATCTAGTCAGATATCACGGTGACGGTAAGCCTATGCTTGCCTTTTACGAGGTGCTTGGCAGGAAGGCAGATAGTCTATCCTGTAAAGGAGCCCGGACTCGCGGTTAATGCTGAAGCTTCGTTCCTTGATACCTTAATTGATATGAATCAAAGCTTAATTTTATTTAATATCAACGTCAAGTTACTACAACAGGGTTACCGTCGCTAGCACCGTGACATCAGGGAGTTTCGCAGCGACTCACCCTGATTGGTACAACCGCCTTACCTTTTCCTGACGCCATAACGTTATGACGTGTTCCAGTTTGGAGGGTAAGGTAGCCGGTTAACTTACTTTTGCTCGAGGCCTAACATTCGGCCTCAGGTTGGCAACCCACCATTACTACCTTGGGTGTCTTTAGGCGGCCTGAATTTACCATCAGGAAATCCGTCTTCTTGTTTGCCTTCCATTATCATTAAAAATATACATAAAAAAGTTGAAAATATTCAACATGTTTTCAGATTCGTTACTTCAATTCATTGTAGGTTAAACTCTGTAACAAGTGGGGCCGCAGAAAGAAAACTTTCCTTGAATATTCAAGAAATTGAAGTTTTCTTTGCAGGTTGCCATTTCTTAGGAATCATATGGACCAGTTGCAGCAATGAATTTGCTTTGAATTAAATAACTTTTGCAAACATTTACTTTGACTTTGGACTTGACTGCATGAGGTCCCGGGTTCGAATCCCGGGTCGGACAACAAAATCAAAAAAGTGGGTGCCCTGGTTGTGCCTCTGCCTACCTCGTTGATATAGGCGTGAAGATGCTAACTTTTATCTAGTCTATAAGTTGCATTACATTTTCAGGCCAAAACATCAGTCCAACACCGTACCAACAACCCGATGTACTGCGAACAGGTGTCCATGGTGGAAATGTTCCCAAACATGAACCACGCAATCAATTTTGAGATATTTGCAGCTGAATCTTTTTCCACCAAAGTTTTGGCAAGCACGTTTCTTAACCTGTTTGATATTTCACATGATGGAGATAATGGTGAGAATGTTATTTTATATTCTAGACTAGCTGCTCTCTATGGCTTTGCCTGCGTTCTCACAGGAACTCGTTGTTTTTTTTTATGACAATGGAAGGCAAACAAGCGGACGGGTTTCCCAATGGTAAGAAGTGTGCGTGAAGAGACACCAATGGAAGTAATGGTGCGTTGCCAACCTGAACCTGAATTTTTGGCCTTCAGCAAAAGTAAGTTTACCGGCTACCTTAATACTTCAACGGCAAGCGATGAAGTTATGGCCGCTGGAATAGGTAAGCCAGTGGTACCAATCTGGGCGAGTCGCTGCGAAATTCTACCAAGTAGTGCGTGTTGTGCGATCGGGATTAAAAATAGTCTAGATGTTAATCCAGGACACAATCTATCCGTGTTCCAAATTTCAGACATCGTTCAACCATTTGAGTACGAAAGATTAACAAACATCTATACATAAATTTCTACTTTATTTTCGCATTGATAATATTAGAAGGATATTGGATTACTGATAAGAGCTGGTGCAAAAAGCAGGTTACCGCATCGCGTATATATCCTGATCTCTAAAATAATAAAAAATCCCACCGGCTACCCTACTATAGGGACCAGCAGGACTGCGTAACGCTAAGGTTACGTACCTACTTCTAAACAAAAAAGTAGTTACCTTAAAAAAAATAAAGACAAATATTTATTAATAAATAGGTTTTAAGAAAATTGCAAAATTGAAAAATTATCAAAAAAAGGTGTCTTCACGCCCGCATCCCCTAAGTGTGAGGCAGAGGTACAACAAAGCAGCCAAGGCCAAATCCCATCACCAACCGTGCACTTATCCAATAATTATTTCTTCGTTTGAAAAATTTAAAAATTACATTTTCCTGTTTTTTGTTGCTCGACTCGGGGATCGAACCCAGGACCCCAAGAAGCTAAGTCCAATACCTGACCGCTGAATCTCACAGGTTAAAATGAATATATAGTCATAGCAACTTCAATAACCCGTTTTTTGAGAGGCTGCCTGGTGCCTCAAGCAGGTTCCAGAAAATCCTTTAACCTGTTATCCGGGACCACTACCAGGCATGAACTTTTACGTTTTGGTTTATTTGTAGTCTTATAAAACTGTATTTTCTTAGGATTTCTACCAACATTTGGTCCATCGCTTATTCATATGTACGGAGCGGTTGGCGCTGGGAAAACCGAAGTGGCTTCGAATGAAGATGCTTTTTATAGAGGCTCGCTGATCGTAGCTCTTAATACTATTGTACCGTATTATCAAAAAGGCTTCAGAAACGTAACCGTTGAGCCTATAGCCAGCGTGAAACCAGTAAGTAAGCACCTAACTCCTTTTTCATTTTAGTATAAATATATATGATATTTTATACAAGAAGAGGCAGACAAGCAAGAGAGTCACCTAAAGGAAAGTAACATCCGCAACACCAAGAGTATCACAAATGCGTTGCCGACCTTTAAGGAATGAGTACGTTCATCTCTTGAAGGTCCCTAAGTCATAATTGTTTGTGAATACCGCCCTCGGTAACTGATTCCACAAAGGTGTTGTGCGAGGTAAAAAATGTCTTCGGTATCGCACAGTTGTAGATCGCCACGCATCAAGATGGTGGGCATGATACTTTAAACTCTGTCGCGATGTCCAAAGGTGGAAATCAGTGTCTGAAATCAAGCCAAACAACTCCTCAGAGCGTTCCCCATGATAGGTGCGGTGGAAAACACTGAGTGACCCAACATTTCTACGCAACGCCAAGGAATCAAACCGTTTGTCATTGACAATTAGAGTTACTCTACGTTGAATGCAGTTAAACTGAAGGGGCTAGTACAGTGGAGCCCCTGCCCAGGGTTGAGAACAGAACTCCCTATGAGGCAGAAATTGCGCTTTGTATAGTTGTCTCAAACTGTCGTTAATATCGATAGATATATACATTAGGACATCTGTAGCGTCTTTTAATCTGTATCTACTATTTCCTCTGTGCAGGAGAGTTTGTGGACACTTGAAGACTTCTACATATTTTGTCCTATACTAGAAGTTTCCATGCTCGACCGTCGAATTGTGGGGAAATGTAGTGGGATCGCAATCACCATTTGTGAAATTCCTGGTCGATGCAAGAGCGATGATGGTATGTTAACTTTTACTGCAGGGTCTTTGACAATTTTTTTTGGGTTTCGATAATGCTGTCGTCATCATAGCATACAGTAACTATAGTTTTAAGCTCGTTAATGTTTGAACATTTGCCAAGCTGATCCGGGTTTATTCCATCTTCCTTCCTACCTTGCAACTTATAAACTACTACTCGATCACCTCATTGGTCGAGTGGCTAGCGTACACGCCTAATCACACCGACCAACCGCGAGGTTCAGGTTAGATTCCAGACGGGGGGCAGCATTTGTGTGATGAACATTTAGATGTCTGCATTTCCAGGTCTAGGTGTTTATTAAATTTATTCTGGTATCTTTGGATTTTTATGTATTAGTATTCTTGACTAACACACATAGCACAAGCGTAATATAATTTGCTTACTTTGGGGTTAAATTCAATTGGAGTTCACTTGTCCAGGGATATTTATTATTTATTATTTTTATATCAGAATAGAATATAGTTTTATTACCATTCTCCTTACTAGAGACATTGTGAAGAGTTGAGACGAGTCTTCAAAGTTGTTGGTGAGGTATGGGTTAACCAAATCATGACCAACAAGAACATGGTGGCAGAATACTGTGCAGCAACGTTTCTTATCTTCTTTCTGTCATAATGCCGATTTAAGGTATTGATGTATTCTGAATCCGAGTATGGCGGTAATAGGGCGAATACTTGACAAAATATATTGACGGACGTGTAACAGCTATGGTGTCTTAGGGGCACGGTTGGCTATAATTACCATGAGATGAGAATCATTTGTCCGCTGCTATAAATGCGAATGTAGTAGTTTTCGCGTGAAAGTGTAACAAAGTTATTGTTACACTTACAAGAAAAAAATACTTTAGACTGATCTGTACAAAAACGGAAAAAGACAGAAAGTAATTTATTACATACTCGTACATAACATACACGTTAAATGTGAACATTTAAAAATATGTACACATTTAACTTATACATTATCATGTGTTAAGTTACACATTTAAAATGTTAATGCGATAACGTTTGTAAGCTAATTTTATAAAATATGCTATAGTTGATTTTAAAAAAGACCATTTAGTTTAGAAAAATACAATATCGCGTGTTAGTATTTAAATGATTTCATGTATTTTCCACAAAAATACTTGTAGACATTATTTCAGATAAATTTGTTTTATGTAAGTCTAAATGATTGCATATTAAATTTTCATAAAATTACGTCCAAAATTTAAGATTTTCTTTCAAATTCGCGCTCTGATACTCCATGCAAAATTACTATGATTGTGTGTCTATGTATATAGCGGCAGCTCATCCATCATTATGAAACTTTGTACTAATATTCTTGGAGGGAGGATTGTATTTATATTCCCCCTGTTGGTCCGGGCCCTTTGCAGGAAAGACCATCTTCCTTTCTATCAGGCAGCTCGTAAAAGGCCAGCATCGGCTTACCGTCACTAACATCTTGACATATGACTTGGAGGTGGTGCTTGCCGTTGACTTGTTCCGCTTCGGAGGATAAGGTAGCCAGTAAACTCACTTTTGCTCGAGGCATAACATGCCATCCCTAGGTTGGCAACACACCATTCAATCAAAGTTACTATAATTACGTGTGTGCAAAATTTTATTAAAATCGGTTCAGCAGTTTATGTGTGAAGACGTAACAAACAAAAGAACTTAAGCTTTCGCATTTATAATATTAGTAGGATTATCTAGAGAAAGTTCTATGAAAAAATCAGTTAGAACAACATCTGTCAGGTCAGATAGTTACAAAAAAAAGAAATTCTTGCTAAAACACTATATTATGATAGTGCCATAAGCCTCTTGTGCTCATTAGCTGGCTGGAAGTCGATGAATAACAACAAAGCAAAACTTTATGATGTCAGAGGCTACAAGCTCTCGGTAGAACATAACAATAGTCTGCAGATATAAAATTGTAGACTACTCAAAACATTGAAGAATAAAATGAGCAACATAATGCGAAGCGCAGGAAAATAGAAGAGGGTAAGGGAGCCTTATTTCAGCTACGGATTCTGCGAGTAGACCTTGTAAAACATTTTTTATTACAAACCAGACTAAATATCTTCGTGCTCTCCGATATGTCTTTATAATTTTATACTTTTGGAAGGCAAACAAGCAGACGGATTTCCTAATGGTAACAAATTCTCGTCACCTAGAGACACCAAACGTGGTAATGGTGCTTTGCCAATCTGAGGCCGGAATGTTAGGCTTCAAGCTACATAAGTCTCTCTTACCTTATCCTCCCAGCTGAAATATGAAAACGGCAAGTACTGTAACAATAAGTCTGTTTTGGTTGTAAAGAAGTAAAAATGTATCTTCACGCTAGCAATACACCAAGGTATCCACGACTAGCGGAAGACACTTATGCCCGATTTCACCAAGAGCCCCTATACTTTAGGGGGCCTTTTAACGTTACTTATGGGACTGTTTCCATATAAAACTGTCCCCTTAAATACGTTAAAAGACCCCTAAAATATAGGGGCTCTTGGTGAAATCGGGCATTAGTCTCACAATGTGATAGGTGGCAATTCTATCGCCAACCGGGCACAGATCCAATCTTCATTTTCCAATTTTATTAGAAAATTGAAAAAATTACATTTTATTTTTATCACTTCACCCGGGAATTGAACCGCGGACCTCATTAAGTCCACCATCGGAGCGCTAAACCACAGAGACGATAATAGACTTTTACAGATATTACTATATAGATGAAAGTTTGTACGGGAAAACTTAAAAAGCGGGTTTGCCTTGTTTTCTCCAGTTTTTCCGTTTTACTATTTTACTAGCGTCCCTCCTAGCTAGCTAGGATTCGCACTGGTACAAAATATACATATAAACCTTCCTCTTCAATCAGTTTACCTATTAAAAACCACATCAAAATCTGTTGCGTAGTTTTAAAAATTAAAGCATACAAGGGACATAGGGAGTGAGAAAGCGACTATGTTTTATACCATGTAGTGATAAATTTTCCCTTCCACAAATAATTGGAAAGCAAAATTAACCAAATCGGTCCAGAAATTACAATGCGCGTACATACATTTTGCTGAATCAGCTGATTCATTTTGATTTAAACACTAGCTGATCCAGCGGACTTCGTACCATATGTTATTTCTTCATATTAGTCGTTTGTCACATAATTTGTTTCTTTTTGTATTAGATTGTAAAAAGTAGTTCAGATCAAATCTAGGTATGTATATACTTTTTATTTAACATTAATTTCCTTATACAAATAAATAAATATCCCTGGACAAGCCACACAAATTGAACCTAACTTCAAAGTAAGCAAATTATGTGCTTGTGTTATGGGTGTTAGTTAGCGGTTGCAAAACTTAAATAGATACCAGAATAAATTTATTAAACACTCAGACCCGGAAATGCAGACATCAAAATCTTCTTCACACAAATGCCTGCCTCCGCCGGGAATTGAACCCGAGTCTCGCAGTTGGTTGATGTAGTTAGGCGTAGCCACTCGACCAACAAGGCGGTCGGTATATACAAACGTTGTGCAAACAATTAGTAACACATAAAAAGAATCGACCACTTTGGTACAGTAGTTCGGAAGTAATGCGCTCTCTATGTAAACACATGAAGAAGATATCCCCAAAAATATATACTCGTAACTTATATTTTGTAACTAGCTTCCACCCGCAACTCGGACCGCGACCCGCGGATGTCGGTCTTCGCGTAATAAAACTGAAAAATTAAGATTTTTTCTACGTATTTTCTCAGGATAAAAAGTATCCCATTTTATGCCCAGGATAATAAGGTATAATACCAAGTTTCATCGAAATCGAACTGATAGTTTTCACGGGATGCCTGAACATACAGACAAACAGACAAAAAAATTTTAATCAAATATTTGGGTTTGGTATCGATCCAGTAACACCCCCTTCTATTTATTTTTTCAATATTTCCAATGTACAGAATTGACCCTTCTACAGATTTATTTTATGTATATATGAAATATACCTCAACTTTAAGCTACTTACTAACTTAAACACTACCCTTATCTATAAATCCAATGTAAAGTAAAAATCCTATGCAATATAGATTCACTACTTTACTGTAATACGATAAGAAATAGAAAAACCGAAATAAAAATTTTAATTTGTCTTTAATTAGTAAATATTTTTTTATTGTTAATAATTGTATATTATTCTGATTTCAGAGTTCCTGGAAGTCGCTGAAGAGATTAGTAAGTATTTAAGGTTGCAGATAGTTAAGTAGCAGTAGGTACCAATAGGGTTATACATGATTGACACTTAGTTTTTATTATTAAAAAATGAGCTATGAATTACCGGTTTTGATAAAACTTAGCTAAAATTGAAGATGATATGAAACGGTTAAAGTTCATCAAATCGACTTTACAGCTATAGCGTACATGATGCGGAAACAAGCCGATAAACTTATGGAAATTGTAAAATGGAATTCGGATCGAGGGAATTTTTACATGGGACAACCTCGAAATCATTCCTAAAAAACAACATTATAATTTGGTATAGGTCAAAAAATCGCGTAACAAATTTATGAAAAAAAAGATGCAGTCGAATCGATAACCGAGGAGGTTATTGTTTGAATTAGTAAATATAATTCTGATTTAATGAAGAAGCTTCTATCGCGGGCCTTGAGCGTGGAGACCGACTCCAGAAATTCCGTAACGACACCGCCATCTGTCGATGAATAGCAGAGCTTCTAACGACTTTTTGATCACGTTTATCTCTTTAGCTCTGTAATTCGCCTCTAGGTGGGATTGGTTGTATCGGCGTTACTGCGCATGCGTAATTCCCCTCTTCACCCCGCATTCTCGTGATTTATACCTGCTTATGCAATAGCTTTACCGCAGCAGTCTCCGAGTGCCACAAGTCTTTTCTTTTTTGTTAATTTGTATGTACAGGGTAGAAATAATATTTGAACATGAATCAAGTAATGTCTGACATTTAAATGTCGAAACGTCATTTATGATTTCTTTCGATAGTAAATTGAAATATACAAATAATATTGTTAGAATTACAAACTAAGTCTGAAATAATAACGTTTTGTAGTGCACCACTTGAAACTAATTCCACTAATAATGTAAAATAGCTATTATGCATTTTCCACTGTATACAGGATGTTATGTTTGAATTTTCCACATTATGGAGAACTAATGAAGGGATTAAATAATATATTATGTTATATATCAGCTCATTGTTGGCTCTTGATGTACCATTGCTAATCAGTTTAAGCATATTATGCCGATGTTAAAAGGATTACATGTGCATATGTTGAAATCTAAATTACACGTACTTGTATACAAACATATTTTCACGCCAAGTCATTACGAGGGAGCCAGAGAGTATCGAGTGTCAAATGCTACGAGGATTACCGACCTGGCTACCTCAGATCTCATCCTCATCTTCATTCTCTTGATCATCGTATATCCATCCACATTCGCATTGTATATTTGCTTTGCCCTTCTTTCCACATGTTGGAGCATGACCTTCCTAATTTTAAGAACAACACTTTCTTTCAAACCTACTCTTTCTTGGATCTCACTTTCATAAATGCGGCCTGCTAGAGTTACATCAGAGATTTTCGGTAACGCTCTCATTTGACAGCATTTATCCTACTCTCATGCTATTTCTGACACATCCAACTCTCGCTTCCATACAACAACGTTGGGATAAACACATGATTATGCAAAGCAAGTCTATCACCCTGACTTAAAGAAAAAAACAGTTACTAATTATAGCCCAAGATCCATGCATAGCCCCAAATTCTCATTTTATACATACACCACATTGGTTGGGTGTTAGCGGACACGCATAACACCAGCAACTAACCACTAGGCTCGGGTTCGGTTCTGTCCGTTGGGGTCTCGTTGTTTATTAAATGTATTCCAGTATCATATCTATATTACATATGATATAGCATTTCTATGTATTAGTATTGTTGTCTTACACCCGTAAGAGAAGCATATAATTTGCTTACTTTGTGATTAGATCAAGTTGCATAACTTGTTCAATTTATATCTATTTATTACTAACCGACCCGGTAAACTTTATATCGCCTGACACTAATAGCTACTAATAGTTTGTAATTAGTATAGACGAAATTAAAGTTTGGTTCCCACTTTCCCTGAAATTATCCATGGTTTTTCTCTTCATATGGTCCTTCTCCAGACAGTAAATAATACAAAAAAATAATTAGCAAAACTGGTATATCCAAACAAGCGTGACGGGACGGCAACGTGAAACGTGCATTCATTTGTACATATACTAGCCGTCTTTTCCGGTTTCGCTCGGATGGTTATTTTTTTAATAAATTGAGATGTAAGCTATCCTATCTTTCAAGTTGGATCACACTGCACATAGTAAAAAATTTGATTGAAATCGGTTAAGTAGTTTAGGACTCCATCGCGGACGAACAGCGTGACACTTAATTTATGTATACCTATTGATATTAAGATAAGATATACAAGCCGACCCGGCAAACATCGTATCGCTTAACACTAACTGCTACTAATAGTCTGTATTTTTTTATATGATATTGGAAGGCAAACAAGCATACGGATTTCCTGAGGGTAAGAAATTCCCGCCGCCTAGAGACACAAAGGTGGCAATGGTGCGTTGCCAACCTGAGGCCGGGATGTTAGGCCTCGAGCAAAAGCAAGTTTACTAGCTACCTTAACCTCCAAACCGGAATTACCGGAACCGGTAAGGCGGTGCTACCGATCGGGGTGAGTCAATCCTAAACTCTACCACCTAATCCGATATAACGGTTCTAGTGACGGTAAGCCTATGCTCGCCTTTTACGAGCTGCCTGGCACAGGAAGGTCTATTCTGCAAAGGAGCCCGGACCAACACGGAGGATGTTATGGAAATTGAAGTGGTTTTCCTCAGTTTCCGTTCCATTTTCCCTCTTTTTCTCTTTATATGATATTTATCCTGAACGCTGTTGCGATGACTACGCGAAATTTGTCTTCATTGTTATATGTAAATATATGTAGATATAGATTTCAATTTTGTTTTACAATCTCTCAAGCTATAATAGATGTAGATATAGATTTCAATTTTGTTTCAGAGTCTCGCAAGCTATACTATACGAGCTGTTTGAATGTGACAAAAACCCAGCCTGATTATGGATGTTTGGACTTTGGCAACATGTTCCCAGTGTTGCAGCTAACTACCCGGCTGCCTGACTTCCGTTACAGGATACACAGGAACAATATGCTGTTGAGGACAGTTTTTGACCTGGTAAAATATGTTAAACGAAATATGAGTAGTTATATTTATAGTGGCCTGGTGGTGACATTGGTTATTGAAATGAATTGAAATTTTATTTACTAGTGGTCGCCCGTTGGTCGAAATAACATTGTGGGATTTAGTATCTTCGGCTAGTCGTGGGTGCCCTGGTTGTGCTTCTGCCTACTTCTTAGGGGATATGGGCGTGAAGATACTTTTTTTATAAGCATTATCATTAAAAAAATATTAACGCTTTGTATTTCTACACATAATCTATGTGTGCCAAATTTTATGCTCCTGTGTCCGCACAATTTTCATAAAAAGGGGTCCAAAGTTTTGGCATTACGTATTAATATATGGATAAGAATCTGCGCGCCCATATCTCCGAAAAGGTAGAAAGAGGCACTAGGTCACCCACGAGTAGACAAAGACAATTCCTTGTCTGAAAATTGAAAATACAATTTTTTTTTATCATCCGACCCTGGGATTAAACCTGGGACTTCACAAAATCAAGTCCAATGCAAGATCGCTAAACTATAGAAGCAATAATTTTTTTTTGCAGCTTAAAAAGTCATTCCAAAGATATTTATGCAAACCAACACAATCTGTCACCTTGTTATTTATTACAGTTTGTTTAATATTTATTCAAATGAAATATTACCTTACATTTCGATATTTAAATCAAAGCACTCATTTATATAATTAATTACATGTTTCATAATTTATTACAAACAATTTTAAAGGGAGATTAATTTTAATCCTATCTACCGTTAACTACCACCGTTTTCAAACCTAGCCAGTCAGAAAAAGATACGATAAAACAAATTCACCGGCAACCAGGCGTAGAAGTAAAAGTATCTTGACGCCCATATCCCCGAAGAGGTAAGCAGAGGCACAACCAGGGCACCCACGGCTAGCCGAAGATACTAAGTCCCACAATGTGATAGGTGGCAAGCCTATCGCCAATAGGGCACTTATCCTATCTCGAGCAAAATTTTTTTATTAGAAAATTGGAAAAACCCAATTTTCTTTTCGTAGCCCGACCCGGGATTTGAACCCGGGACCTCATGCAGTCAAGTCCAACAACTGAACCGCTAGACCACCAGGCGTAGAACCTTCTAATAATTTTGTTTTATGGCTCTTACTAGGGTTTCCGGTTGGCGATAGGTTTTCTACCTAGTATACTGTGAGATATTTATTATACATACATTATTATATTAATTATATAAGTATCTTCAATTAACTTCACTTAATATGTATTATATTGTAATACATATTATATATATACATATAGTAAACATATATACATACATATCTTCACGCCAAGTCCCTTACGGGGTAAGCAGAGAGTATCGAGTGCCAGACCTCACGATCCTGACAAACCTGTCTTGCTTCCTTCACATTCATTACCCTTTTCATACAAACACGCCGGTTTCGGAGACTCTTGACACCACCCTCGGATAATATCCGATTGATCTGATCGTGAAATGTCAGCCTTGGTCTTCTCGGGTACCTACATCCATCCACATTCGCATTGTATATCTGCTTTGTCAATCTTTCATCTGTCATTCTTTCTACATGACCGAACCAGCGGAGCATGCCCTTTCGCATTTTAACACCAACACTTTCTTTGTAGTATAGATGAAGTACCTTATGGGTGTCCTGGTCCTCGAGCATGTTTGGATGAGGTTAAGTTACCCGAATCAAGAAAGAGGGACGTTCTCAATTCCACCTTATGTTTTTTTTGTATGTTTGACACAGTATCAAACATAAAAATCCGTTTGGAAATAAGTCAATTCGTTTAAAAGTTCTGATGCCACAGACAAACACGTACATACAGACATGTCACTCTTATAGCTTATCACTCTATCTTTCGGGTGTCGAAAACAGTATACCTCAGACAGCCATATCAGGCTGCTGACTACGCCATATCAAAAAGTCAGTATTAAACTTTCGCGTAAATAATGTACTAGCAAATACCCATTCGGTATTCGGATTACGAACATCTGCGAAACATGTTACGTGTAATCCTCTCAAAACGGCAATTTCAGTTTTCAATCGACAAAGAAACAGAAGTTCTTAACTTTGTGCTTATGATTTTAATCGATTTTGAAAAAATGAGGATGTTGTTTATTCGACTTTATTTTTAATCGTTTTTTGCGATGTTGATATTTTTTACAAGAAATATCTTTCAAATTATTAGAGCCCCACTTAAAGTTTAGCAACATGTTTAGAACAGCATTATTTATTTTCATAAACGTAAAATACGTTGATGAAAATAAAAAAAAAGAATCTCCATTTTCCTTGGTCATCGCATAAGTCGTGAACGGAAGGGCCGATTTAAGTTTTTTTTTTGTTAGATATTGTCATAGTTAGGATCTTTCAGCTTGTATTTTAAAAGCTTTTATTAAACTTGGAATGTATAGACGGTAGTATGATCGTTCGGGTGGAATCTTTGAAGTAGATATTTTCAATCGATTGAGCTGTATTCACGTTTATTTTAGATGACAGTGCATAATAAGGTGAGTTATGTTATTCTTAATTTACTATGGAGGATCGTCTCAAATGGTGGAACAGTTATTTTTAATTTACTTTTACAATAAGTATAAGTATTTAGTCTAAGGCCTCGTTGGGAGATTTATGTGACGTTATTTCAAATTCAATATGGCGAAATATCCAAGATGGCGGAATAAATCACTATTTTAGCTTTTAGGACATTTATAATATGGGTAATAAATGAAAGAGCTCATTGAGAGCAATTCGACAAAGAATGTGAAGTCTTTTTAAATTCAATACGACGGACCATCCAATTTTTTTTTATGATATTGGAAGGCAACAAGCAGATGTTATGCTTTGAGCAAAAGTAAGTTTACCGGCTACCTTACCCTCAAAACCGGAACACTTCAGGACGTTATGGCGGCAGGAATAGGTAAGGCGGTGGTACCAATCCCCGAGTGAGTCGCTGCGAAACTCTACCACCTAGTCAGGTGTCGCGGTGTTAGTGACAGTAAGCCTTCGCTCGCCTTTTACGAGCTGCCTGGCAGGAAGGCAGATGGTCTATTCTTCAAAGGAGCCTGGACCAATACGGGGAAAACTCCAAGATGGCGGAATAGTTATAATCTACTTCTATAACATAAGTATTAAGAAAAAGGGCTTCTATAAAGTATTAAGTAACAGTGAGTGACGATGTTCCTAATTCAATGCGTCGAAATATCCTAGATGGCGGAATTATTGTTATTTATAAAATTCTGCAAATTGGGTATCAAATAAACGGGCTCGTTAAGAATAAATCGAAAAAATGTTTCGTTAATTTAAATCCAATTTAACATCCAAGATGGCGAAATAGTTATTACTCATGCTTTTCTGCAATTTGGTTATCAAACGAAAAGGCTCGTTGAGAGTAACTCGAAAACTAATCTTATATACCTTTAAACGAGCAATTCTTGTATATATATAATTGGTCTCGGAATCGGCTCCAACGATTTTCATGAAATTTAGTATATGGGGGGTTTCGGGGGCGATAAATCGATCTAGCTAGGAATCATTTTTAGAAAATGTCATATTCGTGTTTTATTGTCGTTGTTAAGTAACGAAGTCCGTTGTTAAGTAACGAAGTCAATGATTGTTTGCTTTGAGGTTAGACTTTTTAAATTTTCGTACTTAAATATAATTTCCAAAAAACACAATTTATAAAAAAACAAAAAAAAAATACCGAGCAAAGCTCGGTCATCCAGGTACTGTCACATTAAGTGGCAAGCCTATCATCCAGGGATCCAGGGTTCCAGGGTTTTTTTTTTTATTATCATCACCAACTAATCACACATCCTTTCCTGGGCAACGTTATTTTGATTAGAGAATTGAAAAGACAAGTGCTATGATCATATATTGTGTATAATGAAGTAGTTAGTTGATAGTTAAAATGTTAAAACCAAAATTTATTTTCTTCTAAAAGAGCGTTTAAATAAAATGTTTTAAAATATTATTAACTTTTATTGTAAAATTGATTTCAGAGAACCTTAATCACAACGATTATAGAGCCTTTCATTACTGTAAGCGTTGTTAACGAATTACTCAGAATTAATTATTAACAGTTTACTAACAGATTAAACATTTTGTTAAAATCTCTCTGTTTTATCATAAATTTCGTATACTGAATTCTAGCTGTCCAGGATTGATATAGAAAATATGTCTTCACGCCCGTATCCCCGAAGGTATAGGCAGAGGTACAACTCACAACTTGCTGAAGACTAAAAATTTTGAAATCTCTCTGTTTTATCATAAATTTATACTGAATTCTAGTTGTCCGGAATTGTAAAAAAAATATCTTCACGCCTGTATCCCCCAAGATATAAGCAGCGGTACAACCCACAATTTGTTAAATAAATTAAGTCTTATTTCTTTCCCTTGTTGTTACGGGTCCGCTGAGTAGATTATACTGTCTGCCTCTCTGCCAGAGCAGCTCGTAAAAGGAGAGCATAGGGTAAACTAAAAAGATCATCACTAAAAAAATCATTAGGGGTAGAGTGATGTTCAGCAATTTACACGGTTAGGGATCCACCGTCATACTGCCTGCTGCTATAAAAACTTCGGCCTGGAAGGTGCTACCCTACCTGGTGCTGGTCGACGTGCATTGTAGGACTTGCTGAAGACTAAAAATTTTGAAATCTCTCTGTTTTATCATAAATTTATACTGAATTCTAGTTGTCCGGAATTGTAAAAAAAAATATCTTCACGCCTGTATCCCCCAAGATATAAGCAGCGGTACAACCCACAATTTGTTAAATAAATTAAGTCTTATTTCTTTCCCTTGTTGTTACGGGTCCGCTGAGTAGATTATACTGTCTGCCTCTCTGCCAGCAGCTCGTAAAAGGAGAGCATAGGGTAAACTAAAAAGATCATTACTAAAAAGATCACTAGGGGTAGAGTGATGTTCAGCAATTTACACGGTTAGGGATCCACCGTCATACTGCCTGCTGCCATAAAAACTTCGGCCTGGAAGGTGCTACCCTACCTGGTGCTGGTCGACGTGCATTGTAGGACTAATATCCCGGTCACACGGACCTTACCATCAGGAGAGCTTGGTCGCTGCCCTTTCATATAAAAAAGTCTCACTATATGACAGATGGCAAACTTATCGCCAACTGAAAATGATAAAAATTTCCTTATGTAGGTACATAGCCCCGTGACAACCTCATCGCCCCATCTAAAACTTAAGATGCCTGGAATGCTGGGACAAAAGAAGTAGGTCCTAGTTTTTTTAATTCTCACCCGGGGTTCTGACTTGTGCATCATAGCTTTTTGTTGTTTTGTGGATGACAGCTTCATTGTTAATCTTATCCCTTAGCATCGTCGTAGCGAGGTGCGGTCAGAAGAATGCAGCTGACCCCTCTTGAAGAGCGTTCACATAGTTCTGCAACTTTCTGACTGACTGAAAATGTAGGTACCCAGGAAGACCAAGGTTGACCTTCAAAGATCAGATCGCTCGGATATTATCCGAAGGGTTGTGTCAAGAGTCCCCTAAACCGGCGTGTTTGCATAAAAAGGGTAATGAATGTGAAGGAAGCCCGGCAGGTTTGTCAGGATCGTGAAGTTTGCCATTCGATCCTCTCTGCCTGCCCCATAAGGGACTTAGCGTGAAGATATGTATGTATGTACTGAAAACTGTTAAATCATAATTTGTATGTTGAGCGTGGACAAGAAATTTGTGCACAAAAAACGTGAAACAAAAAAAAATAAAAGCTACTTGCGCCTAAGATGGCCAGATGGTATAAGATTTTCTTTGTCTGCCCTGACTGTATGTCTGTATTTAATCCTGGCTACGCTCTTGTCCCTTAGTGACGTCAATTTCATCCCAAAAAAATTTACGTCACTAAACTCGTTATTAATGTAGTTTTTGAGCTACATTAAAGCTTTGTACTAACAATACACATTCAGCTATGCAGTTATTGACGGTAATACAACATTGACAGATGACTATACTTATCTTTGCAGGAAACAGTAACAACAGAGGTGGAGAACCAACTCAAAAGCTACGAATATTCATCTGCAAATGTTTTAATAAGTGACCTCAATAAGGCCTTAAGTGATGCAGCTACGAAAGTGAATAAGATCATCGACTTGGTGCAGTGCAATTGTTTATCTTCTAGTGCAGATATTGTGATGCAGCATTATGGTACCGAGTTGGATCAAAAACAGTTGGCCTTGCAGAAAGAAGAACTTGTAAGCATTGTTAAATTTAAAAAAATCTTCACGCTAATATCCCCGTAGAGGTTGGCAGAGGTACAACCAGGGCACCCACGACTGGCCGAAGACACTTAGTCCCCGATATGATAGATGGCAAGCCAATCGCCAACTACGCACATATCAAATCCCGGGTATTATTAATTAATTTTATTAGAAAATGGAAAACATATATTTTCTAATTTCCTCAATCATCCGGGGATCAAACTCATCCTTAGTTCGATCCCCGGGACTCAAGAAGTCAAGTTCAACGGCGGACCGCTAGACCACAAGGGCAATAAACATAAACAATTGTTAAAAATGCTTGTCTATCTCTTTTGTTCTCCCGTGTTGTTCCGAGCTCTTTTGCAAAATAGACCATCTGCCTTCCTGCCAGACAACTCGTAAAAGGTGAGCATAGGCTTACCGTCACTAAAACCGTGACATCTGACTAGGTGGTAGAGTTTCGCAGCGACTTACCCGGATTGGTACCACCGCCTTACCTATTCCTGCCGCCATAACGTCATGACGTGTTTCGGTTCGGAGGGTAAGGTAGCCGGTAAACTTGAGGCCTAACATCCCGGCCTCAGGTTAGCAACGCACCATTACCACCTTTGATGTCTCTAGGCGGCGTGAATTTCTTACCATCAGGGAATCCGTCTGCTTGTTTGCCTTCCAATATCATTAAAAAAATACTTGAACGAATAGAACAAATCCCCTAATTATTGTTTGGTGAGTTAATAATTATTTGCAGCAGAAGGTTTTTGTGAAAAAAGTAATTAATAACAATAAATTGCGCCTGAATAAGTTTGAAATTGAAATTACTTGAAACTCTTTGCATATTATTCATCAATACATGGAAGTATTTTATGCGTTTAGTTAAACAGCGATTCGTTTTCCATTAGGGATGGCAAAGCAAAAATTTCGTATCGATGTTTCGAATGCATTCGACAATACCAGTACTAATTGCAATGAAAATAATTTAGGTTCAATTAAGCTGCACGATCACTTGAATTTTATTACCACGTCGCAGTTTGCAGTTTCATAAATCATCGTACAGATTTAATTTGACCATAAAATAAGGGGTTATATGCTTGTAATGTGGGTTATAAGCTATCGATGTAAATATATAAATAAATAATTCGGCGGTCAGTTCCGATTCTGATGTAGAGGAAAACGTAATATTTTTATCAAGATCTAACAAGTGGTTTTTGAGTTATAAATGTTAATGCAAAAAATAGCTTATCGTCACGTCGTCGAGGTACTAAAACATTCCTGATACACTGGCATTTAGTTCTAGTTTACATAATCTTTTTTGTCTTAGTAAATACCAAGTTTATTTAGCGCCATATTGAATTTGTTGATAAATATTATGTTACTGTTAATTTTTTTGTAGATACCAGAAGTATGCTGAGTTCTCATAATTTATTTTTAAACAAAAACTTGTTTTTAAGATGCATCTGCATCTGCGTACATGCATATCGATAAACAAAAATATCGATACTTAACGCCCATCTCTACTTTACATGCAACTACTGTAAGAGTCAAATTAAAAATAGAAAGATAAGAATTATGAAAGATGTGGAGATAAAATAACAATGCTTAGGTACTCAAAGTAAAATGTGAGCTTCTACAAAGTACAGGAAGTTATTCGACTAAAGCAAAGCCAAATTCTATTCAAATTATAAAAGTTTGGAAAGGCGCAACGTTATTAAAGAAAATATTGAAGAAAAGTAATTGGAACAGATTATTATTAGGCACTCCCGAAAACTTCATAAAGAAATTTCTGTTTACAGAATTTTATTCTTTGTTCACTATTTTTTTTATTTTATAGAGAATAAATAGAAAGCTCTCTTAATGGTACGACACAACTGTCACCTATTAACACCATAGTATTTTGGTGCGTGATCTTATTGGTCAGGATCATAGACACTTGTGCAAATTAAGCAGCCATCTTATCGTATAGCATGGACCACAACAATGGCGTTCTTTGACGTTATGCCTAATACAATTAGGTAGTACCAAAGTACCAAACCTTAAACCTTAGTACCAAATAAGCTGCTGCAGAGTACTCTACTACCAATGGCACCTACCTAAGTTAAGTATACATACATATACATACATACACATACTTACCTACTGTCTGTCCGTCCGTGATTAAAATAGACCACCTGCCTCTCTGCAGCTCGTCAGTGGCGAGTATAGGTTAAAATGTAAGTAATTGCCAATAAGACCACTGGTGGTAGAGTGATGTGCAGCCACTTGCCTGGATAGGGATAGACCGCTATGAGTATTCCTGACGCCATAAGGACTTAGTCATGTTCCGGTCCAGAGGGTAGGACGATTTGTAGACTAACACATTTTGCTTTTCATCTCTGCCAAAAGGTAAGACACCCCATTAATATCTATCTGGTTTTGGAGAGCAGGTTAGCCGATAAACTTGTACAACAACATCTGAGCTACAAAACAGCATCGCACCATTAACGTCGTTAGTGTCTATAGGCCACGGTTGTCTCTGACCATCAGATGAGCCATATGTTTATTCGCTGACCCCTTACATAAAAAAGACCTGTCTAATGTTTGTATAATATATGAGCCTCTTAGCGCAATAAGTCTTCGCTCAATTGCTACCAGCAAGGGGAAAAATAATTAAGCGCTGTAAAACTGATAAAACCCACTCGAACTACATACACCATTAGGTACCAAGTCGCTATAAAATCAATATGAACTACCTCGGAATCAAGACCTATCTTTTTCTAAAATATTTTAAGATTCAGTTAGTTATTGGCCGAGACATTGAGTAACAAACATACAAAAACAGCAAAGTCGAACCTCCTCCTTTTTGGTCGCGTCTGTAGTCTGGCGGTCCAGTTGTTGAACTTAACTGCACGAGGTCCCAAGTCGGTCAACAAAAAGAAAAATGGTTTTTCATCTTCTAATGAAAAGCAAAGTTGCCCGGGATTGGATATTTGCCCGGTTGGCGATAGGCTTGCCTATCACGTGCCCTGGTTGTTCCTCTGCCTACCAGGTCGGGGATATAGGCGTGAAGATACTTACTTACTCCTTTTTTGAGTCAATTAAGTGTGCTTGACACTTTCGCATTTATATCACCGGTATTAAAGTAAATGTTTGTTGCAGTATTATTTTCGAATTGCGTATTGAACGTACATTGGAAATATCTTGTTCTATAAATTCATTGTTACATTGTACTTTAGGGTTAATTGCGTTTCAGGGTTAATTACGGGTTAATTCTCAAGAATCAGTTGGTTATTGGCCTATAAATCGAGTAACAAATATTCAAAGAAAACAAAGTCGAATTGCAAACCTCCTCCTTTTTGGAGCCGGCTAACAATCACACTATCGCATTATATCATTAGTGCGAATTCATTTGAAACGTTAATTTGTTAGCGGTATTATTTTCGAATTGCGTATTGGAAATTCATTGTTACATTGTACTAATACATTTTAGGGTTAAATACGGGTAATGGCGATCATTTCATACAAAATCTATTAATAGTTTCAATATTTCACATCTGTTTGAATAATGATAATGTTATTTTAATCTTTAAGTACGATATTTTGAGAGATCTTAAAAATATGAATGACCTTTTTAAGTTTTGGTTGAGTTTATTATTACACTATTGCTATAAATGTCGCTTATGTTAAAGAAAAAAATATATACATTTATTTCTATGACTTAAATATGCTGCTTATGTTTATTCTATCTCTATCTTTAACCTAAACGGCTGGATTAATTTGGTGAAATTTTTGTACGTAGCTATGTTAATGGGTTCCTGAATAGTTTGCAAATATAATTGAAACCGATAAATGGCGCTGCTGTCTTTACATCTCAAAAATAATTAATCAAAAGTTTGGTAGATAATCTTACTAGTGGTATTGTATACAATATGATAAATCCTCTGCGGACTTGTTGGCGTTGACCAATTCGATTTTCGGCTCGGGCAACTCAAAATGATTTTCAATTTTGTTATAAAAAGACCGTTACCTGGGATTGTATAATTGTACTGTTGGCGATAGATTTGTCACCTATCACATAATAGTAATATGTACCATTAGTTAATCATGCAGGCCAGGGTGTGTACCTCTGCCTACCTCTTTGGGGATACATATGTTAAGATACTTATATTAAGTTGCTTATATCGTATCCAATTCAGGCATTTTTAGAACAATAACTATATTATAAAATAAAATTGTTTTTGACGCAGATGAAGAACACTACAAGAATTAAACATTTTTTACGTTTTATAAAAAAAATGCCGTAACAAGTAACACACCTTTTATTAAATATTCATTAAAAAAAATTATAAACATTTTCACTAGGAAAAAATCAAGCAGCGGATATCAAAAAGGATCAAAAGTGCTCAAGTATTTCAATACGAAAAAAAGATACACCAAGATAACACAAAAGGTTCTCGAAAAGCTGTTAAATTACTGCTAGCAGATATAAGAGATATAGCTGAAGATTTGAGGAGCCTTATCTATAAGGTAACGAAATAATTTATCTTTGTATTATGATATGTTGTGTCTTATATACTTTGAATATTTATTCTAATTACAGTAGTAATTATTCTTTGTTGTTTTGATTGATTTTTGGTAAAAGATTTGAGGACAAGCATAATCTGTTAAAGACAGATTTCATAAAAGCAATCATAAAGTTGGGGCTATTTACGTAGATGGGAAATAGTTAAGGCCCTAAAATGCTACCCTGTGGTATACAATACCGTGTGTGAACCGATCAAACTTCATCTTTGCACACGAACGCCTGTAAAAGAAGATATTTTCAAACAGTTTATCTTACTGGGAACCACAGGCCCAGTTAAAAAAATAATATACATATTAGTAATCATTGTTAGTATCTGTTGCTGATAATATAGAAATTTAAATGCATTATAGACGGTAGTAAATACACCTTCCTGTAAAGATAATCTGGGTGAAAACTTCTTTCCATCTTCCGACGAATACTGCATTTGTGGTCTTTTTGGTCTAGCGGTCCGGCATCGAACTTGACTTCTTGAAAAAAAAATTACATATAGATTTTCAATTTTCTAATAAAACAACGTTGCCCGGGCATTGGACTTGTGTCCGGTTGGTAACAGGCCTGGCCACGTGTGCCACCTATCACATTGTGGGACTTGTGTCTTCGGCTATTCGTAGTTGACCTGGTTGTGCCTCTGCCTACCTCTTCGGAAATATGGGTGTGAAGATACTTTACTACATTTGGATTAAATCTACAGTGCAAACCAAGTTAGCCAATATTTACAACCGTTTAGAAACCGTATTAAGATAATAGATTCGACTATTAATATGCTTTTGGAAATGCACTGGTGACATTAATTATCTGGTGGTTGACTCATAGTCAATAGGTAATAGGCTTATTAACTTTCGTTTATAAGCTCCTGGTAACAAAAATAACTATTTGCTGGTTAGTACTTTAAGAAACTCTTTGGATGTTACAGACTTATGAAGGATGGCCCGATGTCGTCATTTGGTTGCTGAATGGGGGTTCAAGAGTTGCCTACAAAAAATTATCAGCGTCTGATGTAATATACTCGACAATGCAAGAGCAGTGTGGCAAAGACTGTGGTCGTATACAATCTCTTTATTTAAAGGTAAGTAAGTATAAATAACACTCACACGTCTATTAAAAAGAAAACGAAAGTGCTTTTAGGAACTGATTTTGTGAGTGTGAAACAAGAAATAAGTTTCTGAATTAAATAAATTTAAAAAATGCTAATTTAGTTTTAATTTTATGTATCTTTACGCCCATATCCCCAAAGTGTTAGGCAGAGGCATAACCTGGGCACCCACGACTAGCCGAAGACACTAAGTCCCACAATGTGATAGGTGGCAAGCCTATTGCCAACCGGGCACATATCCAATCTCGGGCAACGTTATTCTTATTAAAAATATTAAAAGATATCTTTATATATATAATTCTTCTGAGAGTGTGTATGTCACTGAACTCCTTCTACACGGCTGGACCGATGTTGATGAAAGTTTTTATGCGTGTTTAAGGGAATTCGAGAATGGTTTAGATTCACAATTTGGTCTCCTGGAAAATGTTTTTTTAATTATTTTTTTAATAATAAGTCGTTGTTGATTTTGGAAAGTTTCACATTGGGTCCGACAGACTACGCTACTGTCGAAGCATTAATGTCAAGTGATACAAAGTTTGCTGGGTCAGCTAGTATTTTTTAATTTTTTTTATTGACCGACCCGGGAATCGATCCCGGGACCTCAAGAAGTCTAGCGACACCCTGACCGCTAGATCACAGAGGCGATTAAAATGGTAAAACTTTATCCCCAAATACGGGACAACTGATAAAAACAATATCATTTCTAGCCTTTAAAATGCCCTAGACATGGAAACACAACCAGCACGACTTGTCATTGTATTGCTGGTAAAGTGGAACTGATGCTTTGGATGGGCCAGTACACCCAACGATCTTCCTTTGAAGACTTCCTTCCTGGAGGATACAAACTAAAAATAATTGATGATAGCTTACTTTTAGATATACCGTCAATGGTAAGAACTGTAGTATATTTTTTATCACAATTCACAGCCACAGTGTAGTGAACGTCTTGGTTTTCCCCGTGTTGGTCCGAGCTCCTTAGCAGAATAGACCATCTGCCTGCCTGCTAGGCAGCTCGTAAAAGGCAAGCATAGGCTTATCGTCACTAACACCGTGGCATCTGACTAGGTGGTAGAGTTTCGCAGCGACTCACCCGGATTGGTACCACCGCCTTACCTATTCCTGCCGCCATAACGTCATGACGTGTTCCGGTTTGAAGAGTAACGTAGCTGGTAAACTTACTTTTGCTCGTGGTCTATCACCCCGGCCTCAGGTTGGCAACGCACCATTACCACCTTTGATGTCTCTAGGCGGCGTGAATTTCTTACCATCAGGAAATCCGTCTGCTTGTTTGTCTTCCTATATCATAAAAAAAAGCCTCAACCTAATGGTTCCTGGCATTATTACTGCCATCTTGTTTTGTTCAGGCTCTTTGAAGCTCTGGTATCTATTTAAGTATTTTTATATATATATCAATCGTTGACTAACACCCATAACACAAGCATATAATTTGCTTACTTTGGGGTTTAATTCAATTTGTGTAACTTGTCCAGGGATATTTATTTTATTTATTTGTAAGTAATTAAATAACTTGTTGGGTCACAAGCAGATTTATGTGAATCTAAATCTCTGAATTTATAATCTACCTAACAAAAACATCAAAAACCATTCATTTTTGGTATTGTAAACGAGTAAGAAACATGTTAAAAAATGTTCTTCCATTTCGATCGATTTAAAGAAAAAACAGATGGATCAATAGTTAAGCAAAAAATACGCTTAGGATTTTAAAAAAAAGTTGTTAAGCGGACAGCGTCAACTTGATGTTGTAAACTTAGGTGATTTTACCGGTGACACAGTTTGCCGTCCCGATACATAACAGTGACGAGCACTGACTTAATAGTAGTTGGTTATAATAGACACTGATATTGACCAGATGTATCGTTTTGAAACTTTATCACTATCATAAGCTTCCAGTTTGATTGATAAAATGTCGTTAATTACCAACTAATTACGTCTTTGGTATTTAAGCGGCGTACATTTCTTCCACTAAAAGACCCGTTCATTTTGCCCTCAATAGAAAGGAAAATAGAAGCACTAAAACCTTTTTCCTACGCGACATCCAAAAAATAAAATGTTTAAAAGTTTTATGTGGCTCCAATGTTTGTAGTTTTACAACAAAAAATAAAATCAGTAAACTTTATATGGCAGTTTGAAGTTTGTGATAACTTTCTTCAGCCAGCTAGACTTCAACCAACAACTAAGTTATTCTTATTCAACTTAGTGTGTAAACATATGGAACTATTTTCAACCGCGCCCGCGTTTGTGGACCATTATCTCCCATGATACCACCTCTCGATAAAGCGGGTGTGACTTTCTTTTGTGTGACCAATTATGCAGTAAAAAAACATTGAAAGGAATATTTACAAAAGAAGAAGAAAAAGGAATACTATCATACTTTAAATTTATTTACCCATTTTGATACGGGGTTTGTACGTAAGGTCCGGTGTAAGCTCAGTAAGTTTTTTACGTCATTTTGAAGAAAAGAACTACACTTTAATTTTTCTTTATCTGTCTTTCAAAAACCGGAAAAGACAACCGAATAATGGAACTCATTGTCATGCTAGTCAAACTGGAGATGTTTGATATGCTAAGAATAATTATAAACAGTGTACTGTGAAAAGTTTTCCCAATGGGTCCAACATCACTTTTTCGTGTGATTGTACCAAATACACAGCGTTTGCGGATGTCTGTTTACATTCCCCATAAAGTTTCAAAATCGGACCCCCTTTTCTTCGCAAAAGAGCCAAAGTATGATACTTAGTGGCCGTTGTAGCTTAAAAAACAGTAATAAAATATATAGTGAAAAATACAAGTAATGTTAAAAAATGTGTCGCAAAATCAGTTTCAAACATTACACACATTTGTATGTAATGTTGGTGACATATATTAGACGGCTGTTTTATGACCGTGTTTGATGCCGATGAAAATCGCATCGTGTGTTTTGTCTCTTACCACAGAGTAAATAATAGTACTAACGTGCTCTTACACAGATTATATTTCAGATGATAGAATGCTCTGCTTATATCTACAAGGCGAAACTGAGCAACTGCTTTATTACCAGTTGCAACTCAGCAAATTTTTTTCTAAGATTGAATTACTTGAACTCTGTTAAAGATACGAAGGTTAGTAATTTTTTTGTATACAATTCCCTGCAGTGAACATATTTTATCGCGCTCAACTATTTGGTCAAGTCAAAAGTCACTGAATCGGTCAGGGTGTCCCATAGTGTTGAAATAAAAATATCAATAAAACAAAAAATTATAGAGTATGTAAGTTAGTCAATTCAAAATTCACTGACATAATATTATTGAGTATATTCTTAAATGTAGAAATAAAAAGATAGAATTAAAATAAATAACTTCTTTTAGGGCCACTTGCATATTCCTGTTTTTCATTTAATATTGAGTTAAACGGTCAAACATAAGATGATTGAACCTTAGTTAGACGCTAACTCAGTGTTTCATACTCAACCCAGGAATGCGCAAGTGGCCCTTACAGTATTAAATTTTTGAAGTGCATAATTATATAAGTTCGATAAGAGTTTTTTTATTGTTAATCATATCGACATACATTTTTGAGTTTTTTTAAATTTTGGTGGCAATACTCTGACGCTGGTTGCTCATCTGACTGCCTCAGATTTTGTACTTAAAACTGATCGCGGCTGGTTTTTTTTAATGTGGTAACAGCGGATAAGTTTAAGGATCTCAAGATGTTAAGAGTTGATCTGACGGTCGCACTCAGAGATGTCATTTAACATATTATAATTTATCATTAAGTCACAATTTTTGTATGAAAAACTTAATGAATAATTAAAAGATAATTGACATCTCTGAGAGTGGCTGTTAAACAGATAGCATGAATGAAGAGACTGATAATTGTAAACAATGTTTTGTTTAATTTTAGTTTAAGCAAAAGACTACTACGCCAATATGGAACCAGACCCTGAGGATACACAAAGTAGTGTACATGACTACTTCTAGAATGTTCAACTCCCCGCCTAAAATGATGGTAGAAGTAATTAACATCGATTTATCGGTAAGATTTTGGTTTTTCTTGATTTTAGGCTATTGGTTATGTCAGTTCGTTAAAAAATACTTAAATGATATTTAAGCAGATTTGTTGTTTACGCCAAATCAGGATCTCTTTCTCAGCGTTTTTTTGCAGTTTTACTGTTCTTAATTTTTTTAGATATACAGTTGTGATACCTTTTGCAGCAATATCATACTTTATTTTTCTATAAGATGTGTGCATGCGAAAATAAATTACAAAAATACCAAGTACATTATTAAGAAAACATATTTTGTTTGACAATGGGCAAATTGTGATTGAAATGCGATCGATTGCTATTTTTCGCAAAAGATAAAATCACCGAAAAATTGCTATTTTGTCAAATTTGCAAACAAAGTAAAGTAGGTAAAGTTCACGCCCCTATCCCCGAAGATGTAGGCAGATAATGTACAGATATCGCGGAGTTATTGTATAATATATATTATTACAATCATATTTATTATTGTTGTAAAACTCGGATATTACAAGTTACGTAATAACCATGAAAGTTAACCGTACGTGATAAAACGTGCGCGGATGCGTTTGGCAGTGATACTTGGACGTCCACCTTTAAACTTTTCGTACAAGCTAACTTAGAACCAACGTCACTAAAACCGCACTTGACACAGAACTGCAAGTAATACTTACTATGACGATACCATTCAAGGAAGTATCATGCCCATATGCCCGAGTAAGCAGAGGCACAACGAGGGCACCCACGCCTAGCCGAAGACACTAAGTCCCACAATCTGATAGGTGGCAAGCCTATCGCCAACCGGGTGCATATTCAATCCCGGGCACCGTTATTTTTATTAGAAAATTGAAAATATACTTTTTCTAATTTTTTTTGTTGCCCGAACTGGGAATCGAACCTAGGACCTCAAGAAGTCAAGTCCGACGTCGGACCGCTAGACCACAGAGGTGATTTACTACTACTTTTTTACAATACTATAATACTATTTTAGGGTAAAAATGAGATAATTGGTCGATTGGAAATGGACCCGACGGTATATGACCAGTATCACAGTGAATGTATGCCGAAATTGCAATGGTACGATTTGACCCGAGGTTTGGAAAACACTGGACAAGTGCTTATGTCTGTCAAACTGTCGCAGGTGTTTTTTTTTTGTTTCATTTTTTTAATAGTTTAGTTTCGTAAAAACAGTGACTCACTCTTCGACTGATCGAATAATGTTTAGATTCGAAATGGAACTGGACCGAACTATACAGTACCTAGTACCTATAGCAGTATATAAGCAGCCCATTCATTAATGTTTAAGGAAGCCCTGTATTGTATTTCTTCAGAAATAGCACATAGATACTACAAATCGAAAAAAGAGTGAACATCTGATAATTTATATTTTGACTTTTACTTCCCTCCTTTGGAACCCTTTTAGTGAGTAAGGTAAAAACTATTCTAAGTATAACCCTCCTAAGAAGTACCTACTTAAAAAAGTTCAGGAAATTCAGGGTGAATCGCGGTTGTGATACAGATACATAGAACGTCAGACAATACTTCTAAAAATGCTAGAAGTGCATTTCAGTTGCATGCACCTGCTTCTTTTTAAGTATTTTTAATGTACAGAATTCAGTCGTCTACAGATTTATTATAAGTGGATAGATAGAGATATTAAATTCATCGCCTCAGTGATGAAACTGACTTGACTTCATAAGGTGCAGGACCTGTCCCCTGTTCGGCCTAAAAAACTAGTGCCGACCGAAAATTTCAGTTTCGGTTTTGGCTTTAAAGTCTAGTTTCGGCTTCTCTTGCGGCAACAAACTTGCGGCCGAGCCGAAAATGCTGTGTTCGTGAATTGTAAAAGTGCGTCGTCCATCAAATTGCCGTTAACTGGTACTCGTCTAGGTATGTATTTAATGTATGTTAGCTGTTCCGCCGAACTTCGTTCCACCCATTCTGTTTGCATCGGAAAACTTAAAATGTTGTTTTTCCTAGTCTCTTAGCAATTTTTCCTTTTTCTTATCTTTTAAACGTTCACTGGACTTTTACAAATATTTCAAAATCAAAATTAGTAAACTGAAAATTACTTACTTACTAAACTTGAAAATGTAGATTATAATATAATATGTTACCTGCGTAATTTATTGATTTTCTTTTTTATTTTATTTGATAATTTTTACTAGTTATTTACTTAGCTGGCTGTCGGTATGACTTTAAAAAGTTATGGGTAAAAGTCATTGACCTCTAAGTATAGTCAAAGTACACTACCTTTCACTGTCATTAGAAATGTGTGACCTATTTAGATAAATGTCGGTTTCAGTTTTGGTTTCAGCTGAAACTGAGAGCAAGGCTGAATTTCGGTTTCGGTTTTCGCTGAAAAATGAGTATTCGAACACTAGGAAAACCAATAAATTATTTTAAAATTATTCCAGCATTTTTCGAGTTGTGAGTTTTGTAAAAACTTCGATTTTGTTTTATATGTATAGATGTATTATATTTATATAGATGTAGGCATTATATTATACATTTATATAATTTAGACTTCTTAGATTTCAGAACAATTGTTAAAATCCACGTTGTACAATCCAGTGGAAGAAACCGTGTTCGCAACTGCGGGCTATACCGAGACTCCAGATACGGTGGTTCCTATACCTTCTACCTTATTGCCTGTGGCAAACTCTTACAAGTAAGAACGAATACAGCCTTATTATTATTTACATCAAAGAAATAAACTCTTTGTTATGTACCATCAAAAAAGAGAGTAAAGTCATGTAAGTACAATTTGGGTATACTTATCTCAAAAAAGGAAGGAAGAAAGGAAGGAAGTGTGATAAACACTTTAATTTGTAGTTTTACGTCTGTCGATCGCAATTGCAACAGTGAGATCAGAGAGGGTAGTGTATTGAAAGAATGTATCATTGTAATCATTTAAAATGACATACCATATTAAATGATGTACCTACCGTCATTGCGATTTAAGCCACGGAACTGGAGATAAAAAAACTAACAGTTTTTAATAGTTTTTGATGACGACTGCAATTACAATAAACGGCAAAAGTACTTGATAAACTCAACGCACTAAGTAGTAACCATAGAAATAATAATATTAATATTGTTACGTATTATCACAGAGCAATATACTTACAATAAAGCTACCGTTAATAACAAAATGCAAAATTTGTGGACATACCTATTTAAATGTCTGTCGATATTAAATATTTTGTGAAGGCGACATCTATTGTGAAACTGACACATCATTCTTAAATTAGGTCGAACAGTTTTACAATAAAAATTTGTTACAGTTAAATTTATTAGATGTCGCTAGTTGTAGGTGCATTAATATAATATTTTGTGGGCTGGGGTAACATTAAAATTTTATGTAATGGTGTTATGTACTGTCGGAATTGTTTCAATGCAAAGAATAGATTTTGCCGTAAGTCGCATACATTAATACCAAAACGCAATACCGACATCTCTAAATGTTTAAATAATGCCTCTTTGAGTTTAAAAAAGTTCGAACAAATATAATGGAGATTTAAAAAATAATGATAAATAGAAATTACTGGATGTCGTAATTATTATCCACAGGTATACTGATATTATTGTTATGTTTATAGTACCACTACCTGTTGCCCGCGTGGTCCCACAGGAAAATTGCTTCGGTATAAAAACTATCCTATGTGCCAATCCAAGTTACCCTCTATATGTATTATGTATACCAAATTTCATGAAAATCGGTTAAGCAGTTTTTGCGTGATTTAGCAACAACAAATAAACAGACAAACTTTCGCATTTGTACTACAGAATAGGATATTATATTGAGTAGGTATAGCGTTATTATATAAACCTTTGATAAATTTCAAATAAGTAATAGGTAAGTATAAATGGCAATACTTTTTTTTTAATTTTGAGGAGGTATGTACTGCGTGTACATATTATTATTATTATGATTTCCTGTTCGATATTCGGGTCGAGTAGGTAAAGTTAGTTTCTTCAAAATGACCAAATAGACCAAATGCACATGGTAGGTTTCAGCTAATTTTTGTGTTATTTTGTAGAGTTGATGTGTATTGGTGGGGACTTCGGGATGTTAACATTACAAGAAAACCGTGTGTCGTATTGGAAATTGAAGAGCTAACTATTAAATCTGATGTAATCAAGGAGAAAAAGACGAATTGCAATTTTCACAATGGAAGGGCCAGTCAAATATTTCATTCGCCTTTAGATGCTTACAATCCATCAATAAATGTGAAACTATATGACAGTAGTACCTTTGGGAGAACCCTATTCTTAGGTACAAGCCTTGTTAAAAATCCAAATAAGTATATGGTGAACTGGATACCGAAATCAGACAGAGATGAATCACTAAAACGTGCCTCCATAATGTCCTCGGATTTTGTCAGAGGTACTTACTTTTATTTTTATCAAAGTTCACAAATAGTAACCGAATAATAAATAAAAAAATAATTATAGTAAAATAGTAAATCAATACGCCATTGTGGATATTATTACCGGCGGCAATGTTTCCGATACTTACTATGCAACTTCAAGAAAAGAAGGATTTTCACGCCCTAATCCCCGAGAGGAGGTAGAATCCTCTTATCTAACGCCCAACCAGGGTACCCACGACTAGCCGAAGACAATCCGTTATTGTTTCTATCAGAGAATTGAAAAACTCATTTTTTTTTGCCCGACCCGTGAATCAAACCCGGGACCTTATGAAGTCAAGTCTAGCACAGGACCTTTATAGCACAAAGACTAACTCAATCAATGTAACCCTGGTATTACAGGTTAGCGTTGCAAGGATCACTTTCCATCAGGTGAACCGCATGTTTGCCACTTATTCCATAAAAAAAATCCGATAGCATAATAATGATATCAATTTATTTAAAAAAAGCTCTTGCTATTAACGTTTTGTTGTTTACCGTAGGTACCGTAGGATCGTAGAGTTTTTATTAAAGCGCTGTCTGTAATAATAAAATAGAAATACCAAGACGTCAACATTTTCAATGTACAAAAGTTGAATGTTAGTTTCGAATAAAGATACTAGATGTCACTAAACCTAGTTTACGTTATAATCTATAGATGTTTCTAGTAATTTTCTTTTGCCCTATGTAACTATCTAGTTCAATGAATACATAATGTATTAAAATGAAACTTAGAAAAACATTCATGTAGATGTAATTTAAAGGCAAATTTTAATAACATAGAGTTGTAACTCTAAAGTTAGAGATAGACCTACGGGAGCTTTGGTAGCAAGATATTCTTGTTATAAATTAATATAAGTGTCAAAAATATTAGTGGCTTACTTACTCATCCCTGTCTGTTATCTGTTATCATTATGATAACACTTCTGATTTTGTGTCGTGTACAAATATGAAATACTAGCTGCGCCCCGCGGTTTCACCCGTGTAAGTCCCAATCCCGCGGGAACTCCGGAATAAAAAGTAGCCTATATGTTATTCTGGGTCTTCAGCTACCTACATACCAAATTTCATCGTAATCGGCTTTGTAGTTTTTGCGTGAAAGAGTAACAAACATCCATACATCCATACATACAAACTTTCGCATTTATAAAATTAATAGGATGGTGAACAGTACTGTATTCCATTCCTATTTACACTGTGTATGTGCAAACTAAGCAAATCATTTAGTAATAATTTATTAACAAATTAAAATTACCTTAATCAAAAAGTTTTAGGTCTGCTATGGTTCATCAATTTTTTGTAAGATCACTATTAAAATGATAATGTCAAAGCTAAAACTAGAGAAAGTTTATTTGCAACATTCATGACGAAAGCCTATCTAGGTAGGTAATTTTAATTTTTTAGACCAAAAAGATGTGGTGCGAACAGAACGCCATCTACGGTACGGTACAGTAAAATTAAAACTATCTCGACACTGTAATAAGTCTACTATTTCATGTAACTAGATGTCGCTATGTTATAGTTCATAATGTTAGGTCGCTAGTAAAATATTACTTTTGAACCTACTTCAAAAAAAGGAGGAGATTTCCCAATTCGACCGTATATTATATGTTTTTTTACTAGCTTTTTTGCGTAGAATCGCCTTAGATAGATGACGGTTGTGATTTTTGACTGTAGCATAATCTTAAGAGCTGCTGTTAAACTGTCAAAAATAACACATTTACATAATCGATATCAATTACTGTAGTCTAGTGGTGTTAACGTTGACAATTTTTTTTTATGTCATTGGAAGGCAAACAAGCAGATGGATTTCCTGATGGTAAGAAATTCACGCCGCCTAGAGACACCAAAGGTGGTAATGGTGCGTTGCCAACCAGAGGCCGCGATGTTAGGAATCGAGCAAAAGTAAGTTTACGGCTACCTTACCCTCCGAACCGGAACACGTAATGACTTTATGGCGGCAGGAATAGGTAAGGTGGTGGTACCAATCCGGGCGAGTCGCTGCGAAACCCTACCACCTAGTCAGATGTCACGGTGTTAGTGACGGCAAGCCTATGCTCGCCTTTTACGATTGCCTGGCACAGGAAGGCAGATGGTCTATTCTACAAAGGAGCCCGGACCAACATGACGTGGTCCAAGGTTTGGTACAGGGACGGGCAGCTCAAAATATGTGGATCATTAATCTGATAAAATCACAATTGCGCGGGATTGGATAAGAGACAGGCTGGCGACAGTTATATCGTTTACCACATTGTGGTAGTAAATGGTAGCTTCGACTAATCATGGTCATGCTAATCGTTCCACTTGATTGTACCTCTGCTTACCTCTTCGTGAATACGGGTGTGAAGATACTTATTACGCTATATGATAGTGAACTGCTGTCATCCTACTCTTCTTACTTGTCTTTATTTGTGAGAAGCTCTGCCTAACAAGCTGCCAGGGATTACTTATTCTGATGAGCATTGCAGCAACTTGCTCGGGTAGGGATCCACCGTCTTTCCTATTCCTGCCGCCCTGTTTCAGCAGTGAAGCCGATAAACTTGCACATAATTTCGCCTTATAAGTTTTCACTTCTACCGGCACTCCCGGAGCTCGACCCGTCCTTTTTTTTTGTTTTTCTATGTTTGTAACGCGTTTACTCGTTCCATAACGAATAGAATTTGATACCTAGTTTTTTGGAAATGTAGGATATGATTTCGAGGTATTTCTTATTACATTTTATCAAAATCCGACCAGCTGCAGTAGTTACTAAACTATACATAATATTGTATAAACTTTCTTATATCTCGACGACACACGAAGGATTATCAAACCGCGACGTGGTGATAAAATTGTAGCATTTTTTGCAGTTTTACATACATATATACATACATATCTTCACGCCAAATTCTTTACGGAGTAGGCAGAGAGTATCGAGTGCCAGACCTTACGATCTTGACAAACTTGTCTTGCTTCCTTCACATTCATTACCCTTTTCATACAAACGCGCCGGTTTCGGAGACTCTTGACACCACCCTCGGATAATGTCCGGTTGATCTGATCGTGAAATGTCAGCCTTGGTCTCCCCGGGTACCTACATCCATCCACATTCGCATTGTATATCCGCTTTGTCAATCTTTCATCTGTCATTCTTTCCACTTGACCGAACCAGCGGAGCATGCCCTTTCGCATTTTAACACCATAGTTATTAATTAACTATTTAAATGAATTTAACAATTCTTTTTATCTCTATGGTCTCCTCTACGCTCTAGCGGCCTGCCCGGCGTTGAACCTGACTTCTAGAGGTCCCGGGCTCGATCCCCGGTTCGGGCAGCAAAAATGACTTAGAAAATGCAAATTTTCAATTTTCTAAAAAAAAATAACTTGGATTGGGATTGGATACGTGCCCGGTTGGTGATAGGCTTGCCTACTATTACCTTACCTATCACATTGTGGGACTTCAGTTCTAGTGTCTTCGGCTAGTTGTGGGTGTCCTGGTCGTGCCTCAGTCTACCCCTTAGAGGATAAGGGCGTGAAGAGATTTTTATTTACTTTTATAGTAAATCAAGCGCTGTTTGTAAGAAGAAGTTCGCAACTAGTAAGAGAAAGAGATGTTGCCAAAAGCGTGACCTCAATACAAAGCTCGGTTCCCACTTTCCCGTTGAAACGAAAATGGGGAGGATTATTGTCGAGGAAAAAAATGGATGAGGAAGAATTCACTCTTTTGCCTGTTTTTAATAAGAGGAGTTCTAAAACAAAGTTAACAAATAAGGACCGGAAGTTGGAACCTAAGGATTGGTGGTTGAGGTACTTAAGTTCTCAGGTAAGTGCTAAGAGCAACCAGCTCTCCAAGCGCTGTTTCGCAATTGTTGCCTATAGATATCATAGAAGTCTCTGGTGCGTTGCCTTCGCATAGAAAAGTGAACTGCACGTCCTTCAGCATGGAACACGACAACGACGAGTTCTGATGACGGCAGGAGTAGGAAAAGTGGGAGACCAATTCCAGCAGCTCCAGCAAAGCACTGTACTACCTTGATCCAACAGTGTCCACGAGTGAAAAAAAGTCAATGACTATTAGCTGGTGGTGAGGTTTTTACATCCCGACGCCAGCGAAACACATTTTTACTTAATATCTTAACACAATTGTTACATTTCAGAATAAGTTACCGTCTTACTACAAAATAAACACTCGTTAAACACTTGTAAGATTTCACTGAGTTTATTTAAACATAAGTCTATTTTTGTCGTGATAAGACATACCACGAAGTACTCTAAGACATGATAAAACAACACAAATAGGTCAATCATAACATAAATAAAACATCATCTACTTCAAGGAAGTCGATGGTTAGATTTACTTTCACAGAGTTTATTTAAACACGGGTCTAATATTTTTTTGTGGTATGGCATACTACAAGTTACACTAAGACATAATACAACAAAACAAATAGGCTACTGTAATTTCTGTTTATATTAATAATTATAAATAAAAAAATAATTTTTCCAGGACCACGTGGGCTCCGGTGAACTTTATCCCGGTGATTTCGTGGTTTGTATACTAGTAAAATAATTATTTTTAAAAGTAGAAGAAAAGAAAGCAGTATATCTCTCTCTCTCTCTCTCTCTCTCTCTCTGTGTGTGTGTGTGTGTACGTGTATCGTGTCACGGTCTGTGTGATTGAACTCCTCCAAAACGGCTTGACCGATTCTCATAAAATTTTGTTATTGAGTAGGTATGCTATTGAGTAGGTCTGAGAATCGGCCAACATCTATTTTTATACCCCTATGTGATAAGGGTGACTCACCCATTTTTTTTTACTAAAATCACATTCAAATTATAGCAGAACAACGTCTGCCGGGTCAGCTAGTATTTGTATATATTTTTTACAGATATACGAAACAGAATTAGAATTACAACCAGAGTTCTCCAAGTTCAAAGACTGGTGCTCAACCATCAAACTATACAGTGGTAATAAGTGCGGTATTAAGGAAAAGGATGAACAGCTGTTTTGTGGGCATTTGAAAGCTGGACTAGCTATATATAAATGGCCACCATCGACCAACACTATAGCAGTGTCCACTGCTGGGGTAGACTTAACCAAAGGGTAGACTTTTTATTATATACAAGTATAATGGTAATACCATTGGTGGTAATTCTGCTAAGCACTAACGAAACTTATTTTAGGTGTATTGTTTTTTTACTAATAAAAAAAAAACAGAATAATGCAACATTTTAGATATGTCAAATTTATTAGAATATTATAACAACTTGTAAAGTTTTTAATTAACGTATTCCAAGGTAAAGATTGAACGTCTGCAGAAATGTCGCGTTTGAACTAATTCGACAGCACTGAAAGTGTTTTGTCTCCTTTTAATACTTGAATTGAAAGAAAACAGCGATAACTTAAAATTAATTTAGTAAGTGCGCTGTTGAATTACCACCGATGTCGTAATAAACTAGTATCGTAAACATGTTCAAGTTGACTTGTTTCTTAAGACTCCAAAAACAGAAGGAAGTTTTTTTGGTCCGTTTGTTACGCGATTACTCCGTGAAAGGCCAACTGATTTTGATGATTTTGTTTTAGCAAGAGGCCTCTCTTTTAGAAAAAATAACCCTACCTTACCTTACCTTACCGCTTTCCCTATTCCTGCCGCCATAACGTCATGACGTGTTCCGGTTTGGAGGGTAAGGTAGCCGGTAAACTAACTTTTGCTCGAGGCTTAACATCCCGGCCTCAGGCTGTCAACGCATCATTACTACCTTTGGTGTCTCTAGGTGGCGTGAATTCCTTATTATTAGGATATCCGTCTGCTTGTTTGCCTTCCAATGTCACAAAAAAAATTAATGATGACGTCGTCAAGATAAGTGAACAATTTATGCATGCAAAAACCACTACTCAGAACATGATAAAATTAACATGAAACTACCTCGGAATTGAGACCTATCTCTCGAAAAAATAATAAATCGCGACATGGTACCCGATAATGAAATTGTAGGAGTCGGTTTTTGCAGTTTTATGGATAGCGCCCACTGTTGCGGGCCGGGCCGCATCGCATCTGCGCGGATTTTTGTTACTCAGTACCAAAGTAGAGCAACGAAATAGAGAGGCCACTTGACGTCAAAATAGCCAAGTATGGAAAGTGGCGCCATCTAGTGGTTGACATAAGATTCTTCAAGTATGGAAAGTGGCCTCTAGTAGGTGTCGTACGAAACTTTAGCGTTAAAAAACCATAGTGCTCTCATCTTAGCAGTAATATCATGATCTTTGGTCACTGTTGGCCGCACCGGGGTATACGCGCGGGGTGCTTAGCGGAAATCCGCCGCGGGAAAATTCGCGCCGATGCGCCCTGGCCCAGTGCGCGTTGCTCCATACAAAATGTATGGAAGCGATCTAGACGGATTATTTCGTTGCGATGCGCCCCGTCCCTGCCCGTCCAACTTGGCGCTATCTTTTACTGTGCTTAAGTATTTTATTAAAAGTTCATTGACAACAGAGGTGACAAAAAATAGCATAGACTTAACCAAATAAACTTCATTCATAGTATCACTCCTAGCTGGTGGTGTAGACTTAACCAAAGGGTAGAATTTATTTTGTTGTAATGGCGATTGCTAATAGCATTGCCTACGCGTAAAGTAGACTTAAATAAAGAGTAGAATTGATTTTGTTTTGATTGAGACTTGATTACTAATAGCACTGCCAACGCGTTGTGAAGTCTTAACCGAAAGGTAGAATTAATTTTATTTTAATTAAGATTTCGTCGATTAGGCACTGACAGCTGGGAATGCGGGCTTAACCATAGGGTAAAATTGATTTAGGTTAAATTAAGATTTCATTAAAAAGGGCATCTTCACGCCTATATCCCCGAAGGAGTAAGCAGAGGCACAGGCAGGGCACCCACGACTAGCCGAAGACACTAATTCATACAATGTAATAGGTGGCAAGCCTTTCGCCAACCGGGCACATTTCCAATCCCAAGCAACATTTTTTTACTAGAAAATTGGAAAAACACAATTTTATTTTTGTTGTCCTACCCGGAATTCGAACCCAATTGAAATATGAAATTGTAATGTAAATTTAACTTGAATTTGTAAACTTGGTAAACCACATCACTAGTTAATCCATGTACTCAGTAATTGAAATGTCTTTAGATTCTTTAACGATCATGCCAGTAATGATCCAGCTAAATTTTTGGTACGAGTTTATCTTGTGAAGGCAATCAACTTAAAGACCAAGGAGTTCTCTGGCAAGTCAGATCCTTATGTCATGTTGTCCTGTGGCAAGAAACAATTGGGGAATCGTAACAGTTACATTCCAAATACTTTGAATCCTGTATTTGGCAAGTAAGTTGCTAGACTTTAGTTATTTCAAAGTAAGTTTTAAATTATTTTAATGGCTTTTAAACTTACGACGATTTAGAAGCGGTAATAAAATTTTAAACTTCTCCTTAATAAATTCAATATATTACGTAAATATAAGTGCCTTTTAAACACACACACAGAGACTTTAGTGCAATAAAGAATTAAAATAAATAAGTAAACAAATGTTTTTTTTATTATCTAATCCAGTGAATCTAGCAGTTTATACTTAGCATCCCAGATAAATAGCAGGCAGCCCAAATTCTGCACATTTAATAAGTTACCTAATTTAAATCAGGACATTTTTTTATTTTTTATCTTAATACATAAACATTTGATACAAAATATTTTTTTTTCAAAAATAAAGAAAATCATTCAGTCCAGATGTTTTTGGCAACCCCTTTTGAATTCATTTTCTAGTAAATTACTTTTATTAGAAAATCTGATTCATCCCATTGGTTGGTCGACTTAGATTCGTATCTTATACCATACAGACATCTTAACGTCACAAATACCCGGCTACGTCGAGAATCAAACTTGAACTTCGTGATTAGTCATATGTGAGGCATATATGCTTACACCTCGACCATAAACATCATAATCTGAGGACAGATTCATTTATTCTATCCCTTTTTTCAGAATGCTGGAGTTTCGATGTAACCTGCCAGAAGATTACTTACTGACTATATCTATAAACAACTACGACCCAATTTCTCTGGATGAGATAATTGGCAGCACAACTATTGATTTAGAAGACAGGATATATACGAAACATGGCGCACGTGTCGGCATCCCTTCTGAGTACACTTTGTAAGACTATTTAAATATTTCTAGTGGTCGCCCGATGGTCGAAATTCGACCATAAATATTAATATCTTGTCGATAAGAACGCCATCTTCATTTCTCAAGATCAAATACTTTGTTTACAAACTTTTATCGTTATCATCAGTATATTTGTTTGTGTGTGTCAAATACATGATAGTATGGGTAATGTTTTATTTATTGATTTAATGTACTTTATAAGCATTATTTTTGCAAAAAATATTAGCGTTCTGCATTACTCCTACACATAAACTATAAGCGTGCCAAATTTCATGAAAAGGGGTCCAAAGTTTTGGCATCACATATTAATAGGTATGTATAGATTCTTGAAGTTGCAAGGAAAAGTTTTCTCATTGTTCAACTAGGAAGTCTTACCCAATGCTGTTTACAATATTTCAACTTTGTGTTCCTTGGAAGTTTAAATAAAATCAATTCGCTGTGGTCTAATGGTTAAAGGATCTGGGTTCGGTTCCCGGGTCGGAAACTCATAATGTGTTTTTGCGAAATTTTACCGGTAACGGTTGACGTAAGCTTAACTACCTATTGTATAATGGGACTAAGCAACTTCAGATAATCGTAAGGTGGGAATAGATAAGGCGGTGGTACCAATCCGGGTGAGTCGCTGTAAAACGCCTTTCTAGTTAAATGTCACGATGTTAGTGACGATAAGCCTATGCTCGGCTTTTACGAGCTACCTGGCAGGAAGGCAGGTCTATTCTGCAAAGAAGTCCAGACCAACATACATTTTCTTGTACCTCACCAACACTGTAACTATAAGTTAATAAAAAAGTTATTAAAAAAAGTTTAAATTGTGACGTTGTAATGAAATAACATTTTTGACATAAAAAAAGTTTATTGACGTTGTTAGCGTTAAACCATTTAAAAAAATTAAGGGTTTTAGTGCCATCGTGAATGAAGATGGTCGTAATTTTTTCATAATTATTGAATTTCGTGTTTATATTGAGTGAAATTTGTTAATTTAGGTGAGAGTTTAATTTTGTTCAGTGAAAGTGCACAAATAAGAAAATCATGAAGAAATTAGTGTATTGTGAATTTTCTCGCTGCCACCAAATCTCATAGACGAGCTTGAGTAACGAAGCCACCGCTTTACTCAAGACCTTGACATGAATATGTAAATAGTGACTAATGACTGAAATAAAGACTTAATTAATACAGAAGACATGGCAGAATGGCCTGAAAGTCGCCATAGCTGGTCCCAGAAAGTGGCAAATTTACTACTTAAAAAATTTAAATGGTCTCCTGGATAACAAAACCACATCTTTGAAATCTGTCCAGCAGTTTGCGAGTAATAAATGTAAATTCTACTTTGTTTTACATAAACAATATAATAATCTTGTCATCTTCATTTATTTTGTTCCTTTATCACATGTTATACAATCTTAAGACGGTAGGTAAACGCGTTTAAAATGTTTATTTTAGATGTGACGTGGCAAAAATTTATGAAGTCTTTGCGTGTTTTCCGAAGTTATAAAATATGAAAAACAAACTTAATTGTCGTATCTTAAACTATAATATCACTGCCTTATGAGGCACGTGAGTGGAAATGCCATCCCAAAAAGGTTTTCCCCGTGATGGTCCGGGTTCCTGTTTAAGAAAGACCATATGCCTTCCTGCCTGGTATCTCTTAAGAGTATAGGTTATATGTTATTACAGAAGTGGTTATTTTATTTTCTGCTCGAATGACATCGATTTGTTTCATCAATGTATAAGTGTAATGAACATATTATGTACATACCGTGATATTGCAATTACGTATTATATGAATTGCATTGGGAAAATTAAAAAAAGATCTTCTTGCGGTATGCCCGAAAAGTAGGCGGAGATATAACCAGGGCACCCATGATTAGCCACTCAAGTCAATGTAATTGGTGACAAGCCTATCACAAAATGGGCATATAATCCAACCGGTGGCAACGTTTACTAATAGATGATGATTGTTTTTATTTATTTATTTAAACTTTATTGTACACAAATAAAAATTGTGAGTACAAAAGGCGAACTTAATGCTAAATGCATTCTCTCCCAGTCAACCTTTGGGCTAACAGAGATCAAGTATGTAGGTACCGAATAAACAAAACAGAATAATACAAATAAATTTGAAATTTAAATTTAAACTAAATTTTTAGTAGAAAATGTCAGAAAATCATTTTTTTCTTATCCCGGGGATCGAACCCAAGTCCTCACTTAGTCCAGTTCAACACCAGACCGCTAGATCACACGGACAACATAATGATCGAAAATTTAAAATATTTTAACATACATACATATCTTTGCTCCAAACCCTTACGGAGTAAGCAAAGATTTGAAATATTTTGAGTAATAAATGTAGTGATTGTAACAGGTAGTAGTTTATTATAGATTTGATCCAAGGGCCGCACATAAGAAAAGGCCGGTGAACTTACTTTTGTTCGAGGCCTAACATCTCGGCCTCAGGTTGGCAACGCAACATTACCAAATTTGCTGTCTCTAGGTGACATGAATTTCATACCATTAGGAAATCCGTCCGCTTGTTTGCCTTCCCTAAGCATAAAAAAAATTAAAAAATAAGAGACTTGTAGTTTTTGCGAAGGCTATTACCACTGATGAGAGGTCGAACTGTACTTTTTTATTAGAAAATTAGATAAGAAATCAGAAAAATCGGGATTCTTACAGCCAGGAGGCTTTCTTCATATTTCGGGAAACCGAGACAAAGTATCAGATTACGTCTAAAACTCGTACGTCGTTCTGAGAGAGGGCAGGAACATATTTTTTTGGAAAATTGACAGTTTTTTATTTGTTTCAGGAGTGAACCCGGGAAATGGCGAAACTATGTAAAACCATCTAATATGCTCGAAGACATTTGTGTCAAAAATCATATTCCACTGCCTATGTTTCCCGATTCCTCTACCGTAATCATCAACGGGATAGAATACAAAGATGGCGACAACGGTATATGACTTAAATAAATAGCAAATTTTTTTTGCCAGCCCGCGTTTTTGGGCTGCTATTAATAGCTGAAATGCTTATCTGCGAAGCAACGCATAAGGTATGCCACTATTTGTGGTTTCTATGGTATGGCACTATCACTGTGACTTTGGCTACCTGCTATTTGATGCTGTAAAATTTTGTTTTGTCATCAAAATGTTATCTTTCACTTCGTTGTAGAGATACGAACTTCATGTGTATGAATAGTACAAAACCTAACTATGGCCATCGACTGTTAACTTTAAACATTTTGTGTAACTGCGAGGAACCCTTCGTCACTTTTAGGCAAACTACCAACGGTTATGCTAACGGATTACGTTCGTTAATTACAGAAACCGGGCATTAATGGTAAAACAAATTTTAAACAACGTCTTTGAATTAGGTAAGACTACAAGACCTTCCCTCTTACCAGTTAAATAAATTTATGACATTTTTTTAGAAAAATATGCAACCTCTTCTGAACGCAAAGAAAACTTATGTTTGAGTATTTTAAACAAATGGCACACTTTGCCAATTTGCGGCTACCACTTGGTTCCAGAACACATTGAGTCACGTTCCCTGTACAGTCCAGAAAAGAAAGGAATAGAACAGGTATTTTAAGTGATATGACAGCGAAATAGTTCCTGTTCTCATAACTGAAAAGACTAAAACAAACAACATACTAGCACACTTTAAATATATGATAGTAAAAACCACAAAAAAAAACGTGGAATAAAACCGTTAAATGATACGTGCGCAGGCGCGACATTTGCTGCGCGACCTTACTGAAAAAAATGTGATATTAAAACCGTAAGAAAAAAGGTGGGTTGCTGCCCTGCACCCGGGGTGTTCTGCTAATTGCGCATGTCTACCAGGGGCCCCTACCGTCCAAATCGGAACATGACAGCTATCATGGCGACAGGAATAGCTAAGGTGGTGAATACTTGCCTGCCTACCACTAGTGCTCTTGTTGGTGATTTATTTAACCTTTACTCGCCTCTCAGCGAAATGCTAGACAGAAAGATATCTACATAGCTTTGTAGTAATACTTTTGTCAGTAGCTGGAAGAAGTGAAAGACAAAGTTACATATTATAGGCGTTTGATGTATATTTTTAAATAGTACGCCTAAGAGCTCGCCGAGTGATTTTAACAGCGCCTGCTACTGTTGCTGGCCCGCAGGTTCTGCAAAATGTAGATTTAAACGCAGAAAGTAAGAGCACAATTCACGACGCTTTTTACAACCGGAGCGCCCGTGGTTGCTTGCGGTTCCCGCGGCAGCGGTCGCTCGCCAGTAGAATCGTCCCAGTATGATGATTTCAACAGGGACGGCTATGTGACCGCATAAATTACCAGTCTCGTGAGTTTTGAAATAAAACCGCAGTTTAAAAAACCGCTAAAAACAGGTAAAAACCGCTCCGTGAGTTCTTAGTCTAAGATAGAGTGTACGACTAAGCTTCACCAATTTTGGTAAGCTTTTGCAATGATTCGTGTTTAATGTTTGAAGGGAAAGCTGCAGATGTGGGTCGACATTTTCCCTTTGGACGTTGGCGCCTGCATCCCACCACCAGTAGACATAACCCCTCTGAAAGTCGAGGACTACGAGCTGAGACTAACTGTGTATTGTGTCAAATGGGGTGAATATATGAAATCTCCTCTTAAAGCTGCTGATATTTATGTGAAAGCGTTAGTACTTTTTACTATTTTATATCTCTTTACACGAGTGAAAAAAAATATTGATGAGGGGTCTATTATATCAAAATCGATTCATTATGTACGTGATTATGTACATACTTATATTATGTATTTATGTCTAGTAGGCTAGCTTCATTACCGCCTCGTTGGTCGAGTTGCTAGCGTACATGCCTAACTCCACCGATAAAGTGCGAGGGTAAGGTTTAATTCCCGATGGGAGTAGATATTCGTGTGATGAACATTTAGATGTCTGCAATTCTGGGTCCGAATGTTTACTAAATTTATTCTGGTATCTGTTTAACTATTTCTACTTATAAGAATCGTTGACTAACACCCACAGCACAATGTGTAATTTACTTACTTTGGGGTTAATTTCAATAACTTGTCCAGTTATATATTTATTTATTAAATTTGCTTATCTTTAGACGTCAGCGTAGATTTTCATGAAAACTTTATTATACAATGTAATCCTTGAGAGATTGTTTTATTTTAGACAAAAAATACCCTATGTTTAAACTACATGCATAACCAACTTCATCAAAATCGATTCAGCAGTTTAACCATGAAAACGTTATAGAGAAACAGACAGACATTCGCGTCTATAATTTTGGTATGAGTATGAGTGATCTTGTTTTTAGACAAAAAAAACAGTTATTCCTTTAAGCGCTTTAAGATGCTTTTTTAGATTTTTGTTAAGAAAGTGAACAAGCATACGGCTCTCCTGATAGTCAGAGACCACCTTGCCCTGTAGGTATCATAGATGCTGTAGGTGCGTTGCGGTAATATGACCGGGGCTGTGCAAGTCTATCAGATATCCTCCTATCCGGAACATCACACTGTCATTTTGGAGATATGAACAGGTAAGGGCTTGGATTTCTACCAGAAGGAATAGCAGCATGACATTTTTCCACCAGTTATGTAATTAAAAAATGTGTCTTCAAGCCCATATCATCGAAGAGGTAGGCAGAGGCATAACCAGGCCAATCGGGCACATATCGAATCCCGGGAAACATTATTTTTGTTAGAAAATCAAAATTTCAAATTTTCCATTTCTTTGTCGACTGGGAATTGAACCCGAGACTTCAAGAAGTTAAGTCCCACACCTGGACCGCTAGACCACAGTGGCGATCGTTGATAATTATCCACATATCTTTTTTTGCTTGTGATTACTTTGCTTGCATCTTACGAGCTTAATGACAGGAAAGCAGTTGATCTTGTCTACGCAATAGACCTGGACCAAAAAAAAGTAACCTGACCTGACCTGACCTGAAAAGTGACCTAGACCAGTACGTAAATAATATCTGTACTGGACTAATCTGACAAGAGTGATAGTGTGGGAGGTAGAAATGGATAAAGAGGTGGATCCTTACCCTGACAATGTGCTGCTCTCTTTCACCAATGGTCTTGTCTAGTTAATCAAACGATCTAAGAGTAAAGAGATCTAGTAAGATGAAATCGCGTCCGTATTCAAAGAAAAATCCGTTTTGAAATCCGCCAATTTGTTAAGGAGTTATGATGCCACAGACACACACACGTTTCCAGATTCTACAAATTTATAACATCTATTTTATTTAATATCAAGTTAAATAAAACGGGAGGCAAAGTTTTTAATAGTAAAAGCTAGGTAAAAGCTGTAAAATTAGAATAAATTATTTAGATAACTAGCCTACCCGGCGAACTTTGTTTAGCTTAACATTAAAAGCTACTAACAATTGTAGCCTAAGGTCCGAAGCTAGGTCAACCTACACCGAGCTGATAATAGGATGAAACCGTTTTAATAGAAAACTTAGTATATCGGAAAATATATATTAAAACTAGCTGTTCCCGCGAACTTTGTTCCGCCCGTTCAGTTTGTATGGGAAAATTTAAAAATGTTGTTTTTCCCAGTTTCCTCATAACCGAACAGGATAACATGTATCCTATGTCCTTCTTCCAGTTTTAAGTTACCTCCCTACCAATTTTCAGCTTAATCGATGTAGCCGTTCTTGAGTTATAAATAGTGTAACTAACACCACTTTCTTTTATATAATATAGATTGAGTTGCCCAAAAAATCCTGGAAATATTTTTAATTATTTAAAAAAATGATTTTAACATTTACAATTTTTTCAGACAACCCCTATATATCAACTTAAATTGTAAAAAAGTAACTTCACGCCCATATCCCCGAAAGAGTAAGCAGAGGCACAACCAGGGCACCCACGACTCGCCGAAGATACTAATTCCCACAATGTAACAGGTGTCAAGCCTATCGCCAACCGGGCATATATCTAATCCCTGGCAACGTTACTTTTATTTGAAAACTGAAAAAACATAATTTCCTAATTTTTCGTTTCTCGACCCGGGGATTGAACTCGGGACCTCAAGAAGTCAAGTCCGACGCAGGACCGCTAGATCAAAGAGGCGACAAATAAAAAAAAATAACAAAATTGGTCTATCCGTTGATCGACGACCAAGCAAAATCGGTAGGGATTATTAGTATTCTGGAACCTTCCAAACACAAAATACATATTTTATAGTTTATATTTGAGACTCTTGTCAGTTTATCTTACGGAAAAGTTTCTGGTTGAAGGGAGTATTGACTTAATGAAGGATTGCTACTTAAGATGTAAGCCATGATTAAGTTTTATGGCTAGCAGGACGAAAACTCTTATGTGGTTTAATCGTTTTAGGTGTTCATAAAGTTAGACGTTTTTAACGATAGTTATTACATTTTATAAGAAGCTAGTCGACCCAGTGAACTTCTGTATAATATGGGAAAAATCAGTGTTGTTTTTCGTATTTTCCCTGCATTTTTTTCGGTTTTTCTCTTTATATGATCCTTCTCCAATAATCAACACAACAAAAAAAGAAAAAGCAAAATTGTCCCAAATTTCATGAAAATCGTTATGCCGTTTCAGAGGAGTACTGGAACGAACATTGTGACACGAGAATTTTGATATATAAGATGATCAGTCTAACTAAAATTTTCCACCTTAAAGTTTTCATTACAAATACAATTTGTAGTGCTTCCGATGACGTTCATAACATGTTTATTTCCGAAAATAGTCTGTACTAATATTACAAAGAAGAAATGTTTGACTTCTTGTTTGTTTGAAGAGAATAGGCTCCAAAACTACTGGACCGATTTCAAAATTCTTTCACCTTTAGAATGCTACGTTATTTATAAGTGACATAGGCTTTGTTTTATCAAAATCGGTATAGTAGAAGCAAAGTTATAATTAATAAGTTCACTGACGAAAGTATATTTTAAATCCTACTGTTGTTTTTTACAACGCTTTTATCGCTGACCATTATTTCCATAATATTTCTACACTTATTCAGAAGGAAAAGAAAATTTACCCAGTGTAATAAAATTATGTTTGCATACCCACACCCATATCCCCGAAGAAGTAGGCAGAGGCACAAATAGGGCACCCACGACTAATGTGATAAGCCTATCACCAACCGGGCACACATTCAATCGCGAGATGTGTTATTTTTTTAAGAAAATCGAAAATTTACATTTTGTAACTATATTTGAAGACAATTTTTTCACAAATATAATTACAAAATCCATTTTAGGATATGACCGTGAAGATACTTTAAAATTTTTAAAAGAATATTCTCGGAGTTCCTATCAGGGCAGTCGAAATTTTAGGCAAATTTTTAAGCACCCGTTTTTCGGATCTAGTATTACATTAAATTTAAACTGGTATTTACTCACGTACTTCTATGTACCTATTGCTGTCGTTACATCCTTTGTTCCCCGTGTTGGTCCGGGCTCCTTTGTAGAATATAGACCATCTGCCTTCCTTGCCAGGCAGCTCGTAAAAGGCGAGCAAAGGCTCACCGTCACTAACACCGTGAATTCTGACTAGGTGGTAGAGTTTAGCAGCGACTCGCCCGGATTGGTACCACCGCCTTACCTATTCCTGCCGCCATAACGTCATGACGTGTTCCGGTTCGGAGGGTTAGGTAGCCGGTAAACTTACTTTTGCTCGAGGCCTAGCATCCCGGCCCCAGGTTGGCAACGCACCATTACCACCTTTGGTGTCTCTAGGCGGCGTGAATTTCTTACCATCAGGAAATCCGTCTGCTTGTTTGCCTTCCAATATCATAAAAAAAAATCTATAACCTCAGCACGTAAATTGCTTACTTTTAGGTCCAATAAATTTTTATGATTTGTCCAGCGATATTTATTTACTATTTTGTTATGATATTGGAAGGCAAACAAGCAGATGGATTCCGAAATTCACGCTGCTTAGAGACATCTAAGGTGGTAACGGTGCGTTGCTAACCTAAAGCCAAGATGTTAGGCTTCGCGCAAAACTAAGTTTACCGGCTACCTTACTCTCCGAACCGGAACATGTAACGGAAGCACTGACGTTATGGCGGCAGGAATAGTTATGGTGGTTGGTGTGTAGTTGTTACACTTGTTGTTGTTGTGTGTGTAGGTGGTAGTTGGTGGTATATATACCAATCCAGGCGGGTCGCTGCAAAACTCTACCACTTAGTCAGATGTCATATAACTCTTAATCTTATCAACTTTTGACATCAAATAAACATATTAAAAATACAAACACAAAACAGAACCTAAAGATGTTAATCTTACGACTAAAAGTCATTAGTTTGGGCGACAGACTGAGGAATCTCTACACATTGCCTCTCCCGTATTTCCTGCTAAATCCGGCCTATTGTCCTTTGTGAATTGTGGGAATACAGTGAGTTTCTTGAGGTGTTAGATAAGGTCTGACAAAAAAACTCAACAGTACCTAAAATCAGATCTTACAACTAAGACGTCATTGGATTGGGCGACAGACGGAGCAATCTCTACACTGTGCCTCTCCCAGATTTCCTGCTCAATCCGGCCCTTAGTCCTTCGTGGATTGTGGGAATACAGTGAGTTTCTTGAGGTGTTAGATGAGGTCTGAAAAGAAAATTCTGTGGAAAATAAAAAATATAGCTACATTCTTTTACGCTTTCCACATGTGAGCAGATAGGGAGATAAGGAGGTGGGAGGTTTTATTACTTATAAGTAACAGTTATCAAAATGAAGCGTGTACTTTGTGCCAGGGCTGGTTTCAAAACAGATCCATCTTAATAAAATGTTAGAAGCACTTTAGTCAGGGCTGGATTCAAAACAGATACATAATGTTATTAATCAGCATTTGTTTCAGGTGGATCGGGTCTGATCATCAGGCTCAGTGTTCAGATGTTCACTATCAGTGCACTTCGGGGGAAGCAAATTTTAACTGGAGGATGATATTTAGATTTCAGTATCAGCATGCTATCAAAAAGGTATACGTTTATGTTTACTAAAATCATTCGTTTTATTATCATTAATAACGGGGCCAAGTGCAAGTGGGACTTTCCCATGATGGGTTCCGTAGCAGCAAGGATGGTATAAAATTTTGTCACTCTATTTCATATGTAATTTTGCAGTTTTGGTGATTTATGCATCTTCTGCAAATTGCACGAAATTTTAACATCAAAGACTGTATATTAAAAGAGTCATGCTACACACATATATTCACAGCGCCATCTCTTGACAGTGAAGCACAACTATTTTAAGTGTTAGTGTTACAGTACTTAATAAAAAAACTTTTTACTAGATCTCCTTCTAACCAATTTTCGTTAGAAATGTAAAGGGTAATGTACATCATATATATTTTTTACATTTATAGTATTCTTGTTTTAAAAGTTACGGCTTACGGGAGGGGACACTCACTGTAGCACTTTGGAAGTGTGTTGCTCGCACAAAATTAACAAATTAAAAATTAAACAATATGATTTTAAAAACCTCCATATAATTTTTGTAGACGTATGCATAACTACTTCTAGATTTAATGGAAAAAGAAATGATTTTTAATTCCAATTATGGGGAACCCCCCAAATTATTGTAGTTTTTCTGTATTTATGTGAAAATCTTAAAGCGATTCACAGAGTACATTTACTTAAATTTACATAAATCTCATAGTTTTGAAGAAAATGGCTGTGATATGCAGACTGACAGACAGCCAGTCATGATGAATCTATAAGTGTGCCATTTTTGATCTTTGGTCACGGAACCCTAAAAAGAATTATCAAATCGCGACGTTAAATAAGTAAAGTCTATTTTGCATTTTTAGTGGATACACCTATTTTATGTTTACTTAATACTTTTGTAACTACAAAAGTCTCTTTTGAAGATTGAAAGTTTTTATTGATCGGCTTCACGCAAAAAGAGGTTATCAATTTGCGTGAATCAAAAAATCAAAAGTGTGTATGTTTTTATATGCGATTACTCGGTTTTTTGGCCTTTAGCTGCGGAACCCTAAATATTAAAATGTTGTGTATACTCAGAGTGATTTCCAACCTTGGACTTGGTTCACGAATGTTATCTTTATTTTATCTTTTTCATATTTGATGAAACGAAATGAGCAATGCACAGATAAAGTATCTTATTATCTTAAATATTAAGAAAATAATAAAAAATCTAGGACGCAATAAAACTGCAAAAATCCCATTCTAATTACATTTTCACACAAAAAATAAAGACAATTAAGCACAGTAAAACTGTAAAAACCGACTTCAGATATTTCATTTTATTTTATTTTATTTTGATATTACAATATTGTTTTGACAGAAAGCAAATGACTTCGAGATGGCTGCACATAATTTTTTTCAACATCCTACTAAAAAAAGTTAAATTAAAAGAATAAAAAAAAATAAATATTAAGTTTAACACAATAAAAAGCTATGCTAGAGAACTAAGCTTCACCAGCTTTAATGGAAAAGAAACTAAAATGTTATTATTATATTGTAATTATAATAATTGTTGTTGTCTTCCGAATTCGATCGGGAGAAAGTGTCCCATGTCCGTCTCCTGGTTCTAAGACATTTTCCCATCAATTTTCAGCCAAATTGGTTCAGTTGTAAATAGTGGAAATAGGAAACTACTAAGAATAAATAAATAAATAAGCCTGGATAAGTTACAAAAATTTAATCTTATCCCAAAGTTAGCAAATTATATTCTTGTATTCTGGCTGTTAGTCAACAATACTAATATACGGAATAATGAAATAAATACCAGAAATGCGGGAATCTAAATGTTCATGAGACATGCCTGCCCCGTCGGGGAATTGAATCCGAGCCTCGTGGGTGGTCGGTGGTGTTAGTCATGAGTGCCTCGGCCAACGAGGCCGTCATGTATACTATATTGGACTACTTGCGGCCCGGTACGTGCTTCGCTACGTATGTGACCGCATTATTGACATAACACAAAAAAAAAAAAAAGACAGCACAAAAACTTCAATAAGACAGCACAATCCCCATCCGAAAAAGTTTCAATTTGACAGAAAAATACCCATTAACAAAACGATTCGCCATTCATTGAATTCATTTGTTACAAAAAATGTGATAAATGAAGAACCGCTCTACCGATATAATGCAAACTTCATATAAACCATCTACCAAACCGCCTCGTTGGTCGAGTGGCTAACGTACACGCTGAACTACATCGACCAAAACGCGAGGCTCGGGTTCGATTCCCGACGGGGGCAGGCATTCGTGTGATGAACATTTAGATGTCTGCATTTCCGGGTCTTGATGTTTATTAAATATATTCTGGTATCTATTTAAGTATTTCTATCTATTAGAATCGTTGACTAACACAAGTATAATATAATTTGCTTACTTTGGGGCAATTCGTGTGATTTGTCTAGGGATATTTATTATTATTATTACCAAATAGTCCGAACAAAGCCTAAACATTTGGTTTAGATAGGTGAGCACGTTCTTGAGTTATAAAATTACAACGAAAAGAGACATTTTGAAGGTGCCATTACCAATTTTATAGTTAAATAAGCCTGTGTTGTCTTATCGCCTCTGTGGTCTAGCGGTTCGGCGTCGGACTTTACTTCAGGTCCCGGGTTCACTACCCGGGTCGTGCCGCAAAAACTGTAGTATAGAGTGTATATTTTCGATTTTCTACTAAAATTAACGTTGCCCATGACTGGGTATGTGCCCGGTTGTCGATAGGCTTGCCACCTATCACATTGTGGGAATTCGTCTCTTCGGCTAGTAGTGAGTGCCTTATGCCTAGTCTGCCAACCACTTCGGGGATATGGGCGTAAAGATACTTTTTTTACTTAATTTACAATAGTAAAATAATTCTTTTGCTTTAAATCGCAGATAAGTTTTACGTGACTTTCAGTTGGAAGGTTGCGGATGTTAGAATTATTCTTTGTTTAAGGAAAACCAGTTCAGTTCGATATTTTATAGATTGTCTTATGCAAAGGTTGAATCGGTTTGTCTCGTGAACATTTTTCCACTGTGAAAAATCCTTGGTCACGTCGTCATTCAGTTCAAATTGAATGTTTAAATCGTGTATTATTTTAGTGCAAACTATTTCTGTTCTTTTTTTTCTTTAGGTTTTGGCCTTCACGTTAGTATTTTGCCATTGTGAAGTAGAAGTTTGCATCAAATTCACCAAAATCGGAAATCTATTATAATTAGTCATAAGTCGTCAATAAGTCATGTCAGGGTCTTGAGAAAAGCGGTGGCCTCATTACTCAAGCTCATATAGTAAGATTTGGCGGCAACGAGGAAATATTGTGAATATAAATAACTTTCACTGAACAAAATTGTACAAAATTACACCAAAATTGACTAATTTCATTCATTATAAACACGAAATTCAATAATTACGAAAAAACTTCTACTATCTTTTCTCTCGATATCGCCAGAACTCCCAGTGCAAACTATAAAATATATTGTACAGTTGTATGTGTGTCTAGTAGTCTAGTGATCCGGTGTTGGTGTTGGATTCACGAGGTTCTGAATTTCAATTGGGTCGGGAAACATGAAAGAGTGAATTTCGAATTTTCGATTAAAGCAACTTTAGCCGATGGTTGCATCCGTGCCCGGTTGGGAATAAGTTCGCCGTCTATTAATTTATGGGGCTACCTACCCTGGTCATCTATTTAAGATTATTTTTAAGATTATTTATTATGGATACATTAATTACTACAGTACTGCTATTTAAATTATGCACTTGGGCTTTGCATTTTATACTTTTATTTTTAAATTGGTTGATCTAATCTAAATTCAAGCGAAATTATTAATTATGTGTAAACAACTCTATAATATCTTTAAAATACATTCGGATTTCCTCAGCTTGACCAATATAGCCGAAGCGCATAATTTAAATAGTACTACTGTACTTTGTGTTTTGACCGCCTCGTTTGTCGAGTGGCCAGCGTTCTCGCCTAACTACACTGGCCAACCGTGAGGCACGGGTTCGAATCCCGACCGGGCCAGGCATTTGTGTGACGAACATTTAGATATCTGACCTACAGATTCTGACTTGGCAGTTGTTCAAGAGTCGAAATTGGTACAGGTCATTACACTTAGTACTTATTATTAATATATACAACCCAAAATTAAACATTTAATTATCCCCAACAAAGTCTGCAATCTCCGACCTATCAAAAGAGAAAAAACCAAAGCTTTCAAACAAAAAATCCGCACAGAAATCGACTCATCCATTAAAAGTGGTGATTGCACACACACAGACACAAAAACACGCACACACACACGCAAACACACACTCACAAACGCACACACACACAAACGCACGCACGCGAGGCACACAGCCACGCACTACTCCCGCACACACTCACTTACTCACGCACACACTCACGCACGCACTCACACTTGCAGAGACAAGCGTGTGGAACGAATTCGTGGAGCAGCTAGTATTACAATTAATTAGTTATGTACGTACCTAAGCCCTGCATAAATAAATTTATTTAAACCTAGGTACTGGTTATCTTTGTTATGACTAGTTGTATAATAGAGATAAATAAAATGTGAAATGTTTAAAAGCAAAAATAAAAAAATATTACCTAATCTTTTCTAGTTGGAGTACGTATTCTTTTATTCTAAAGGAAACAATTATTACAATAATACAATATATCTATTTACCTTGTTAGACGAAGATATAGAAAATATTTCCATTGCCATTTCACTTGAAAATATGAAACTAACATTTTATATTTTAAACATTTATAGCTCATTACAAAGGAAACAGGATCTTTCACGGAATACGAAGAAAATGCCGTGCCAATACTCATTGTTCAGATAATAGACAACAATCTTTGTTTTTCTGAAGAATACATAGGTAATGGTTTATTTTTCTTTTGTTTTATCTAAAAATCAGTAAACAAACGGTATCCTGATGGTAAAAAACAACCGTTCATAGATGCCTTAGATGTTATAGGTGCTTCGGTCTGGTTGTTGGTGCTAGTAACCGGCTACCCTAACCTCCAGACCGGATCATGACAGATAAGGTGGTAGGAATAGTTAGGGCGGAGGATCCTGCCTCCTGGAGGACCTGGACAAATTGCTAAAGAACCGAGTTTGAAGATTCGCTAATTTTATTTCAAAAATTAACCCTCAAAAGACTAATAGGGAAAAGTTTGTATACAAGAAAGTAACTATTCCGTGCTGACGAAATCGCCGGCAAACAGATACCTAGTTGTTCATAAACGAGTGAACGTTTATCGAAATACGTTTATTTATTTATTTAATCCCTTGATTGCATTAAAATTAATGTGCAACGGCGAACTTAATGCCAAAAAAGGCATTTTCTCCCAGTTTATTCTGGGTAATGGTGAC
>NJDD01000882.1:539291-565062 GCA_002245505.1 Calephelis nemesis
ACTCAAAATGTTTATCACTTAGCATTTCGTCATCTGGACACTTCGGGATTTTTACGTGTGTCCATAAAGTAAAACTTAAATCACTTTTATGTTTTCACCAACTGGACACACATTTGTATTTTACCCGAATTTATGACCAAGTACAGTCAAGTAGATTAATGTTTGTGTCAGAGTAGGGTATACGACTATTGCTTATTTTATTAAAAAAATATACGTTTACCTGTGACTTCGTCAGCGTAGAACAGATTTTAATGCAAACCTTCATCCCCCATAATAGTTGCAGTTCAAGAAAAAATGTGTGTGTTTTAAGATCATTTGAATTTGGGTGGAAATACATTAAAAAAAATCTTCACTCTCGTATCCCCGAAGACGTAAGCAGAGCCTATCGCCAACTAGGCACACATCCAATACCGAGCAACATTTTTTATTAGAAATTTAGAAAAACCATATTTTCTTAGTGTTGCCCAACCTGGGAATCGAACCCGGGACCGCATGAAGTCAAGTACAACACCTGGCCCGCTACCCCACAGAGAGCATTTTAAAAGTATTTAATCTTAACATACGAGTATATAAATTACGTGTTACATTGTTTGTCCGCGGTGGACTCCTAAACTACTTAACCGATTTCAATCGAATTTGCACACAGCGTGCAGTTTGATCCAACTTGAAAGATAGCATAGCTTACATCTCAATATATGATAAAAAATTATCATCTGAGCTAAGCCGAAATAAGCTGCTAGTTAAAAAATAAAATTTAAAATACAAACTGTTTTTCCCAGTTTCCTCGCCTTTGAACAAAATAAAAAAGTATCCTTTATCTGTCTCCTAGTTCTAAGATACCTCCCCATTAATTTTCAGCCAAATCGGTTAAGCCGTTGAGTTATAAATAGCGTAACTAACTATAAATAGATAATGTGTTAATATTACGCAATGCAAATGCAATATTGTTTAAATATGTTTAAATATGAATCAACCAGAAAATAGTGTACATACTAGTATTAATTAAGATTATTTGCGTCACAGAGCCTGAAGTTCTGAAATTCAGGTTTAAAACATTTCAGACTAAGTATTAAGCAGCTTTTTTATATAAAAGTAGGCAAACGAACATCCGCAGCACTACGAGTATCACAGATGGGTTGACGACAAGACACTTTATTTAGCAATCAGGGTTTTTAAAAAATATGTCATGTACAGATTCAGCTATGTAACGATTACACTCTTTTCTTAAAGTAACCTAACTCGCATCCATTTGAAAATACTGACGACATTGCATAAACTGTGATATCTTAATGATACAGGTTCCAAATAACACTTGTAGTTTTCCACAATTCATTTTTTTAAATCTGTACTCCTCATTGTTGGTTTTTAACTGACTTCATTAGAAGGAAGTTTTTATATGTGTTCGCATTCTCCGTTATTTTAAATATAATTTTAAAAATTCTTGTATTTCTACTGCAGTCAAGTCAGGAATTAATAATAAAATCCCATAGAATTTTATTACATCTATACATACAATAAATCTGTAGAAGGGTCAATTCTGTACATAGAAAATATTGAATAAATAAATAGCAGGGGAATTACTGGATCGATACCAAACCCAAATATGTGATTAAAAAAATTTTTGTCTCTCTGTATGTTCACGTGAAAACTAACGGTTCGATTTCGATGAAACTTGGAATAATTATACCTTATCTTGGTATTGCGTACAAAATGGGATACATTTTATCCTGGAAAAATACGTAGTAAAAAATTAATCTTAATTTTTCAGTTTTATCACGGGAAGACCGACATCCGCGCGGGCGGAGTCGCGGGCTGAAGCTAGTTATATATTATATGCTCATGTTTTGTGTACAAAGATGACTTATTGAAATCGAAGACGGTGTTTTGCAGTTATATTCGTTTAGGATCATGAACATTTTTGCATTATTAAGTTTATCTCAAAAACCTTTAGTTAGATCGTAATAAAACTGTAACCAACTCGGAATCCTAACAAATTGGTCATCCAAATTTGTTCTTTATTGGTATAGTAATCGCGTTCCAAACAAACAAAAAAACGCATAGTCGGAATGATAACCTCATAAGGTTATTTGTATCAGAAATGTAACAAAAAACATAAAAAAAAAATCTGATTACAAATCATACACGTTTTTAACTAAAGATGTATTGATACCAACAGCATATATTTTGTTCCTGGCATCAAGCCATTGATAGTGTAAAGTGCCAAATAAAAAGCTTTGGGCTATTTTTCAAAAGCTAACACGTCACCGCGTTTATTTATTTATACTAGTGGTCGCCCATTGGTCGAAATTAGACCAAAATAAATTTTAATATATTGTAGACAAGAACGCCATCTTCAAGATCAACTAATTGTTTCCAAACTTTTTAGTGCGCCATCTGTGATCCTTTATCGTTATCATCAATATATTTGTTTGTGTGTGTCAAATGTATGGTAGTGAGGGTAATGTTTAATTTATTGATTTAATGTAGTTTGTAAGCATTATTATTGAAAAATTTTACCGTTCTGCACTTCTCCTACACATAAACTATAAATGTACCAAATTTTATGCTATAATTATGCTGCGTCCTCGCAATTTTCGTGAAAACGGTTCCAAAGTTTTGGCATCACGTGTAAATAAGTAGTGACTTAAGGAAACCATTTTGTTTAATTTGATTGCTAGCTCGGTAATTAAAAATAAGGTAGACATGTATAACCAGGGCACCAGAGATTAGCCGAAAGAACTTATTCCCACTACCTAAGTGATAGGTGACAAACCAATCGCCAACTGGCTACAACAAAACCCAAGCAGTGAAGTTTGTTAGAAAACTAACCGATTCGGTAAACTTAGTACCTTAGACATTAATTTAGCTACTAACAGTTTGTCTAAAAAATCAAGTATTATTTTTCCTATTCTCCCTGAAATTTTCCCGGTTTTTTTCTCATAAGAACCTTCTCCTGACAGTAGGTAATATGGCTTAAAAAACACATTTTCTTTTGGTGCCTCACCCTGGAATCGAAGTCGAGACCTCATGTAGTCAACACCAATACAGGCCCAATAGACCAAACGGAATAAGCTCTAATGAGCTTTTTTAATTAAAATTGAAAAAAAATTGTTTATAAATGTACAAAACGTATTTTATATAATTGAGAAAAACAAACAATTGATTTCCTAAGGAATTGCAGACGTATATTTCTTGCACCAGTGAATGTCTGAGACTGGAACATTATTTTTGCAATGAAGTCATTTCACTGGCTATCCTTCCCTAAAACAGGAAAAGTATAACAGCGAGCACTGAGTTCACAGTGGCAATAGAAAACGCGGTAGTAGGAAACCGTTCTTTTGTTTCTTTATTTAAAATATATTTAATATATGCCTTTACTTTTATACATTTTATTTCTCTTAGATTAGTTTAGTCTGTTTAAACTATTTTTATAGTCTCTGTGGCTTACTTGTCCGGTTTTGATGCATTTGTTTAAGAGTTGATGTAATAAAAAAATACAGATAGATATTATCGGGAGATGTATTTTTTATTTATAGGATCATTTTATTATGAGCCTATATACACACAAATTTGTAAGAGGCTGTCATATATTTGTATACACTAATACTGCGATTAAGCGAGTAGTAACTAAGAAGTAGAGATCTACTATTTAGTTATTATGCTACCGCCTTATCATCTTGTGTAGCTTATGATTGTATTAAGATTTGCAGTTAGCTGTTGACATAGAGTTCAGGTCTGGGGACACGGGTGTGCCCCAGCTATGACGAGCAAATGGAGAGCTCGAGCTCTACCTCACTACCTTTTCTTGAAGTCTTTCGTCGTATTTTTACCCTTCTATGTATAATTGTCATCTAACGGTCCGTGTCGGACTTGACTGCCTAAGCTCCCGGATTTGATACCAGGGTACGGCAACAAAAAATCTGTATTTTCAATTTTGTAATAAAATAACGTTGCGCGGGATTAAATACGTGCTCCATACACGATAGGTTTACCTACCACATTTTGGAAATTTGTCTTCGGCTAGTCGTGGGTATATGAGCGTCTGCCTATCTCTTCGGGGATATCTACGTAAAAGTACTATATAGCTTTTGTTTGGTCTTTACAGATATTAATAAATATTATAATCATACAGCACTTAAAATGTTATTGATATCTTAAAACCACCAATTTCGTCAATAACTGCCTGATGATTATCTAAATTCACAGGATACTATCTGAAGTCTCGTAACGTTGGAATTTGGCGTGAAGACTAGAATTAGTACACCATAAAAAACTTCTGAAACTTACGTAAATATTTGCCGAGTTAGTGTAGAGCAGGGGTGGGCAAATTACGGCCCGCGGGCCGGATCCGGCCCTTGAGAGGTTTTGATCCGGCCCGCCGAGGGTTTTTTTAGAAAAAATATGAATCTCCTTAAAAAAATTAATGACCGAATTGTTAAGTCTATTGAAATTTGAACAGTTAAGATACTGAATCGATATTTCAAACATATATATTGTGTATATCATATGTCAAGACTTCATAAATAGATTTTATTTCAATAAAGGATTGTAAAATAATAAAAAATGCCTTTTGTTATCTTTCAACGTTTTATAATCGTAATATTTACTGCTATTTTTAGGTGTCTTAATAAACCGGCCCGCCTCAAGATTAATTATAATTTACTGGTCCGCCACTAGATTTTTTTAATAATCCGGCCCGCGGTTAAAAGAACTTGCCCACCCCTGGTGTAGAGACTTAACATTTGATACATGATTACAAGATTTAATAATGTCTGTTTTTGTGTTAGATGATACAGTAGTGAAGTTAAAGTTTGTTTTAAAAAGTTGACAGCCCTAGATGCTTGAGTATTTGCTTTGTACCAACTGTATCAACTACACAATGCCTATGTAGAGTTCAGAAGGGTTTATCCGGCTTAGCGCGTTTCGTTTCCACCTACTAAATATGTAAGTTTATGAAAAGATTATTTTGCATCGCAATATCTTCTCAAAAGGGTGAATAACTTTACTCTTTAAAAAGTAAAGAGAGGTAGTCAGGTACAACCAGGACACCCATTACTAGCCGAAGACAATAAATCCCACAATGTGATTGGTGGCAAGCTTATTGTCAACTGGGCACATTAATATCCTGGACAATAACTATTTTTATTTTTGATCAAAACAAGTCAAGTTCATCACTGGACTTTTAGACACTGGATTTTTAGACTTTTAGACATGTAGAGGCTATATTTTTATTCCTTAACAGCAATTTGACGGTGTCTTCCATATCCTGTGACGTCGTCCCGTTTTTCATCCCCGGGTCGTTCTACAAACATAAAACATGTTTTTTTTTCAACATTCTAATATAAAAATAATTTAAATCCTCAGTAGCTCAAATGGTCAGAGTATTCGATGACTTGAGACGAAAGGTTACAGGTTCAAATCTTGTCTGGGGCGAAAGTGTTTCTTTATTTAAAATTTATAGAAATTTAACCTAATCACGGGGCAAGTGCTAAAATAAAAAAATACCTTAAGATAAACGAGAGTTATGGCCATTATAAATGTGAATTTTATCTGTAACTGTGAACTTATTTAGCAGATACTCAGAACTGTGTATCTACAGGACATAACTACCCGCGTTAACGGGTAAGAAAGGAATTAAAACTTTCGCCACGGGACTTGAATCCTCAGGAGCTCAAATGATTAGAGCGTTCGTCGGCTTGAGGTTCTAAACCTGACTGGGCGAATTTTTTTATTTCTTTAAAATTTATAAAAATAACCTTGTCCGAGATTTATTAATACCCGATTGGCGATAATCTTGCCACCTATTACACTGTAGGACTTATTGTCCTCAACTAATCGTGGGTACTCTTGTGCCTCTGCCTACCTGTTTGAAGATACGGGTGTGAAGATACTAAATTTTCTTATTAAAATAATACTAACATTTTGTGTCCTAAAACTATTCATTATGAGTAATAGGGCAAGCGAGAGATTTTTTTAGGATAGGAAGGCAATTTAGTCATTCTACAAAGATTTATATATTTAGCTTGAAACAAAGATACTTAATGGCACAAAAGCCATAAAAAATAACTGTGTAATATGAATCTTCTCACCATAACATAAAAGTTAATTTTCTATGTCACCCTCTTCGTCCTAGGTGAAACGAATCGTAAATCAGTTCAACGTTTATCATTGTTTAGTTTATCTGAAGGTAAAAGTTAATAAAATCTCGGTGTGTTTGCTTTTTTTAGGATTTTACGTCGTATGTTGGTTGTGGTATAGGCCGCTTTGATCTGACGTTATTTTACAATATGTAATGACGTCAAATCAAATATATTATAAAATACTATATATAGGTATAGGTATAAAATATACATATTAACCTGCCTCTTCAATCACTTTATCTATTGAAAAAACCGCATAAAAATCCGTTGCGTAGTTTTAAAGTTTTAACATACAAAGGGACATAGGGACAGAGGAAGCGACTTTGTTTTATACTATGTAGTGATACGAAACGATATATAGCCATTGTATAAAAACCGTCATTATGTTTTTTGTAGTTTCATGCTATTGGTTTTAACTGACTCCAAAAAAGTAGGTCAAGTTTTACACAGGAAGAGTGTTATTTAGGAGCTCTGACAATCAATAAATTTAACACTCTTACTGCCACTTGCACATTCCCGAGTTACATTTAATATTGAGTTAAACTGTCAAATATAAGGTGATTTAAACCCTAGTTAGGGGCTAACTCAGTGTTAAATACTTAACTCAGGCACGTGCAAGTGGCCCTTAAAGAGTTTGTGTTCGAAACTATACGAAAAAATATACCAAGATTACGTGGTAACAAAAATTTTTAATCGTGACACTGTGACGACATCGTTTCGATATCGTCACGACACCGACACGACATTGTCACAAACGATATAATCGTAGCCGTCACTATCACCGTTTATATTATTAAATAATGTTGTCTTTATCAATGTTTTAAGTAAATTCAGTGCAGCAGATTTATTTTTGACTATTACTCAAAAACTACGTAAAACAGAAAATTTAAAAAAACGGACTTAATACCTATGCTTAAATTAAGTCCTTACATTTCATACCTTACACGAAATTATTGCCCAATATTTATTTTTCGATTCTCCACTTATCTCGCCTTAGCACTATAACTCCCCACCCGATTTCTTACAAATCGAGACCATCTACACACTTACTAAAAATTTATAAAGATTGCATCAAAACCACTCAAAAATCAAGTCCTTACATTTCATACCTTACACGAAATTATTGCCCAATATTTATTTTTCGATTCTCCACTTATCTCGCCTTAGCACTGTAACTCCACACCCGATTTCTTACAAATAAAGACCATCTACACACTCACCAAAAATTTATAAAGATTGCATCAAAACCACTCAAGTTATCATTGAATAAAAATAACTAAACTTAAAGACCTTTGCTCGCTTCACTCACTCGGTCAATGAATGAATGAATAATAACAATGAATAGCAATCATAGTAACTGTAAATAGATATTTGGATTTAATACAAGTAAGTTAAAAATAACCAAGTACTTCCCACACCCGTATCCCCTAATTACAGAGGTATAACAAGGTCACCCACATTTTTTTTATTTTTTTTTATGTTATAGGAAGGCAAACAAGCAGACGGATTTCCTGATGCTAAGAAATTCACGTCGCCTAGAGACACCAAAGGTGGTAATGGTGCGTTGCCAACCTGAGGTCGGGATGTTAGACCTCGAGCAAAAGTAAGTTTACCGGCTACCTTACCCTCCGAACCGGAACACGTCATGACTTTATGGCGGCAGAAATAGGTAAGGCGGTGGTACCAATCCGGGTGAGTCGCTGCCAAACTCTACCACCTAGTCGGATGTCACGGTGTTAGTGATGGTAAGCCTGTCCTCGCCTTTTACGAGCTGCCTGGCACAGGAAGGCAAATGGTATATTCTACAAAGGAGCCCGGACCAACACGGGGAAATTAGCCGAAGGTGTAGTACATTTGTCTTTGATGATAAGACACATCTACACCTTCGTCCCATAAAGAGATATATGGTAAATCTAACCCCAAACTGGCATTTTTCCAATTCCAAACGACGTTTTATCAAATTCATATAATTCGTATTGATCGAGGTACGCTGAGTCGAATAGGCCATTTACCTATCTGCCAGTCAGCAGCCAGCCAAGTATCGGTTAAATAGGACATTGTCTACAAGACCACTGGAGGTAGAGTGCTGTGCAGCAGCATGCTTTACCTATCCCTACCACTTTATTGAATCGGTCATGTTTCGGTCTGGAATGTAAGGTGGCTGGTAGATAATCCGGCCTTAGAGCAGCGACGCACCAGTAACGTTTAAGGTGTCTGTAACAGTGACTGTATTTTACAGTTATGACAGCAGTGCAACTCTACTATACAAAAAAATTGAAAACGCACATACTCAGTTGTCCGAACCTAGATTAGAGCCCTGGTATTCAAGACGTCAACGTCAATAACGGATTACTAGGTCGCAGTGGCAAGGTATACATAATTTTGAATAAGTAATAAAATAATACCAATCCAATCGAGACAAATTGCAAAAATAGTGAAAGAGCTTGAAAACGGATACTAATTAATTAAATGTCGCAATCCAACAAACACGCGTCGATTGCTGCTTTATTTACTGTGACAATGAAGAGAGGATTTTGAAAGTTACTTGTACCGAGAAATGGATTTAGTGCGATAGTTTAAAACCTTTAATGAACTCAGGTCTGGCTAGGTACTGCCTCAAAACTTTATTCAAAAAGTTATCTATTGATCATTTACATTCAATACTTCATTCACGTCGACCATACAAGTGCTATTTAAGCGTGTCGACATTTCTATAAAGTACCACCAGATCCGAATTTTAGCTTCACATCGAGAAGATCCGGCGAATGAAAGGCTTGCCTTTTTTGTTTAATTGTGCCAAGTATTCTCTCCCTAAACAATTTAAAGTTCTCTGTTTGTTCTTTCTATCTAATAAGGGACTTGGCGTGAAGATAAATAAGTTAATATTCTAAAATTTAATGATAGCATTTTTAAATCTATTTAAAAGTGATACTTCTGAGTTGTATTTTAAAAACAGATTGACTCAGGACACAATAAGGCACTTATTTTAGATACATCCAACAAGTTTAGATATTATATACAGTTATAGATATGCCATGCTTGTCATGGGCTTTAGTCACTGATTTTATTTAACAGAAATACTTTAATACATACTACCATATACTAAGCACCCAGACATGTTAATCACACTAATGCCTGACTCCGTCGGAAGTCGAACCTCGAGGTTGGTTGGTGGAGTAAAGCATGTACGCTCGACTACCGAGGCGGTAAAAAAAATAATGAGTTTTTAGACTAACTTTCAAATTATTTTTATGAATTTTGTTTAAACAAACAAACCTGTTTTCAAATGTTTTTCAACATACATTCATTTTCCGCATTGAGAGATCCATATTTTAAAATATTTATTTTTGGTAAGTTTAAAATTTCTCCAAATCCATTCCATTGAATTAAGATTATTTAAAATAATCCCCTGGATCAGCTTATTAAGATCTAGATAGAAAATTAAATAGACTAGTAAGGAGGTTATATGCCTTCAAATTGTCTTTTAGTTTAAGGCATTACACCAAACATTACACGTTTAAAGCCAAAGCCTAAACTAGCTTTCGTTTCATTTATCGGTTGAAGTAATCGTAATCAACTGGTAAAAGGATTATTCTATCCATTTTGCCATTAAAGTTCTGTTCAATGCGTTTATGTGGAAACTAATCAACAAGCTTAGCACGCATGTCCATTGAAGGGGGCGCTTTTGATCAGAGAATTTCGCACTTACCGCGCGATGACCATAGCAACCGCTGTCGCGTTGTGCTGTTTTTCTGAAGTTGAAACGTTCGATATTCAAATCTTTAATTAATCTCCGCATGAAACTGGCATGTGTTTGGTAAGTTTTTTTTTCGAATTTAAATTTCGAATGTCTTACGTGTTAACGCGTAATTTCATTTTTAAAACTTCTTAGTTTTGAATTAATTTGTTTAGATTTTTCGGTTATTTTGTGTAATTTGAATTTAATTGCAATATAAATGTGATGTAAATCAGTGGAATTGGAGAAAATACAAAAAAAAAGAATGATCTCATTAAAAACGTCATTGGAACAAATAGAGAAGCCTTATAATGAAATTGCGTAGAGCTTGACTGTAAAAGTTATTAAAGTAGTGACGTTAGTGTGTACTTTTTAACCAACTTAGTAAAAGAGGCTATGAATCCTGTAATTGATAATGTGATATATATTTTGTATTAATTAGGTACCTAAGTTATTAGACGTAATTATCTATTTCTTTACTATGTAGGTATGTCACATTTTTCAAACAAGCAGTTTTTCGCAGGTTTTTCGTAAATTAATTAAATACCTACATTTTTTCTTCTTAACTAATACAGCTTTAGTAAGATATCAGAATCATTGTATAAAATATGGTCTAAATGTTTTAAAACAGTTTTCTTTTAGTTTTGTGATGGTTACTACTAAGTAAAAATTTCATAATATCAAAAACGTATTGCAACATCGGACAAAAGGATTTTTTTGTCATTGGACACGGCTCTCTTCGGTATACTGGCTACCCAAGTTTTAAGACCATATCATGAAACTCATTATGGTGGCAGGAATAAGAAAAATGGTGCTAACAGGTCAAATAGCTGTAAAGCATTCAAAGCAAAGCAAGACCATTTGTATGGTCTTGTTGATAAACTACGTAGCCTATGCTCGTGTATGAGCTGCCTGGCTGATTAGTAAATGGTCTGTTCCCGACAAAGGGCCAGAATCAACACGGGTCTATAAATATAACAACGGCCTATCTTCAAGGGCGTCTCCAAGGAGGAGGGGACAAGAGGGGCAGCTGCCCTGCTCTAGAGATACTTAAAAAGTTGATAAATATTAAGCAAACAGTCTCATGTCTTTAACTTGACTTGCTGGATCGAATATTCTAGTAGGTACTTTTACTAATTATTCTAGTACTTTAATTAATACTTTGCTATTAATTAAACGGGAAGTAAAAAGCAAGTTAAAAAGTCGAAGGCATGAGACTCTCGACTTAATCTACAATTAATATTTTTCTCAATCTCCGTAGCAACTTGCCCCCGCTAGTCTTCTGTTGTCGACGCTCCTGCCTATCTTTCATTGATATTCAAAAAATGTCAAGCAAATATCATATCGTTTTGCGCAGGCGCATTTGCATATCTGACACGGCCTTGCGATGGTAGATAAATTTACACAAAATGGCTAATGCTTAAATGCGATAAAAAAATCAAAGCCTTGTTTATCGCCTCTATGTTGTAGCGGTTCGGTGTTAGACTTGACTCCACAAGGTCACGGGTTCGTTCCCAGAATAAAGTAATAATAAGAAAACGTAATTTTCCAATTTTCTAATGAAACAAATTTTCCTGGGATTGGATATGTGTCCTGTTGGTTATAGGTTTGCCACCTATCATATTGTGGGATTTAGTGTCTTCGGCTAATTGTGGGTGCCTAGGTTGTGCCTCTGCCTACTCCTTCGGGGATACGGGCGTGAAGATACTAAATAATTGTACTCTAAAATGAAAACTGTTTCTTGTTTTGAATGCTTTGCACCTACGAGTAGTGGGTGGCCTGGTCATGTCTGCATATGATGTTGGGGTTTATATATGGGGCCGAAGATCAAAACTCACTTAATAATCAAAGCTACCTGTATTTAAATGGCAAAACGAGGGTATAGTTCGTGTGTTTGTATGTCAGCTGCTCCAAATTTTTTTGTTAATGTCCAGTTTGACACATTACAACAGTGACATGAATGTCAACTTATTAGGTATATAAAAAAATGGAGTCTACTTTTTTGTTTTTAAAATCAAAAAACAAGCACACGGCTCTTCTGGTGGTAGGAGCCAATGGATACCAAAGATGTTGTAGGTGCGTCGCTGTGCACAGGACCGAGGTGTTAGGCCCATTGTCCTAGTCTACCGGTTACCCTTTTCTCCTAGAACATGACACTACCATTAAGGCGACAGGAGTAGTTAAGACCGTGGATCCCTGCCTGGACGTGTTGCATCACGGATCTCTGCCACCGGTAGTTTTTTGGCATCTAATGATCCGATTAAACTTTTCTCGCCTCTTACGAGCTCCTGGCAGGAAGACAGACGGTCTATTCTATACAACAGATCTGGACTAACACGGGGTGGTTTATTTTATTTTTCTAGTTTTTGCTACTTATAACTAGCATACCAATTATTAAATTAAAATTTTAAACAAAATGTTACTGTGGTTGACCATAATAAATTTTAATTACAAGTTATTCAAGATAAATTATGAAAATATATTGTTCAAAGATGATTAAAGTTCTAATGCTAATTATATTTCGATAACAACGCCATCTACATTTATCAAGACCAACTACTTTGTTTTCAAACATGACGAATATTTTGTGCGCCATCTGTGATTATTTATCGAAATCAACATTTTTGCTCGTGTATGTCAAATGTGTGTCGTATGTGTAATATTTATTTATTGATTTAATGCACTTTGTAAGCATTATTTATGAAATTATTAGCTTTCTGCACTTCTCCTACACATAATCTATAGGTGTCCCAATATCATACTGGTACTACGTCAGCGCCATTTTAGCGCACTAGTAGGTATACTAGTAACAGTTATAACATAAAATGTTCCTGAATATAACATCATGCTACGTTTTTCAATTGCGGGGTAAGAGCAAACAAACTCTTCGGAACTGATAGGGCCGAAACACGTCACCGCGTTGCGGCGCCGCGCACCGCACTACTGCCGATTGTAGAGGCGCGGCACTATTTTTTATTTTTAGCAGTGTAATATATTTAAATAACAAATAAGCAATAATTTTTTCACGATCGTCCATGGCAGAGACACGTCTATGACGCAGCAACGCAAACCGCTGATTATACCGGCGCGGCACCGCAACGTTAGTATGTGTTCTGGCCCATAGTGTAGTTCCACTTTAGGAATACTGTATGCATATGACAGTGATCTAAGTGCATACTTTGACTGTAGCTGTGTAGCTGTGTTGATTTACACATGAAGATGTATTACTATTATTGTATTTTAATATTGTTTTTATGTCAATGAAATTATTTATACTAGCTGACCCGGCAGACGTTGTTCTGCTACGAAAAAATTGGGGTAAGTCACCCTTATCAATAAGGGGTATGAAAAAGATTCACCCTCATCAAATAGGGTTATATAAAATAGATGTTGGCCGATTCTCAGACCTACTCAATATACTCACAAAATTTCATGAAAATCGTTCAAGCCGTTTAAGAGGAATACGGGAACGAACATTGTGATACGAGAATTTTATATATTATATGACTAGCTGACCCAGGAGACGTTGTTCTGCTATATTTAATGTGATTTTAGTAAAAAAAATGGGGCGAGTCACCCTTATCCCTTAAGGGTATGAAAAATAGATGTTGGCCGATTCTCAGACCTACTCAATATGCTCACAAAATTTCATGAGAATCGGTCAAGCCGTTTTGGAGGAGTATGGGAACGAACATTGTTAAACGATAATTTTATATTTAAGATTACCTAAATATTAAACAAGCATGCAATTTGATTTAAATGAGAAAATACATTGTTTTCTAAATAAGCTACATCTTGAACATAATTTTTTTTCTCAAAATTATTACATTTAAATTTAAAATAACAAGTCTCTAATTAATGTGTCAAAGTCTTATTAACCACTATCTTATTAACCGACTCAAAAAAGGAGAGGTTTTCAATACGACTGCATGTTTTTTGTTACTTTGTTAGGTAACTACTCGGCCTACGAAACGATTTTGATGATCCTTTTTTAGAAAGATAGGTCATAGTTTCGACTAATGGTTTTCGTTTGAACAAACATTTATTCGTTTTGTTGTCCTCGTTGGTCGAAGAGGCCTAACTCCACCGACTAACGGCGAGGTTCAAGTTCGATTCCCGACGGAGGCAGGCATTTGTGTGATAAACATTTAGAAGTCTGCATTTCCGGATCTGGGCACTTCAAAATTATTCTGGTATCTATTTGACTACTAGAATCGTTGACAAACACCCATAACACAAGCATGAAATTCGCTCAGTTTGGGGCTACATTTTTTGAAGTTATACTTCTTTTGGCGCGTTAGGAAAAAATGATGAGGGTAAATTTTTACGATGCGCGCGCGCACCGTCACGAAAAACCGACATGATGAAGTTAGCTATAGATAACATTTTAGTTTTTTGTGATATTTTTATTAAATACTTTAAACTTTATTTAACTAAATAATGCATTATAATAAAACTTTTAATGTATTAAATACCTTTTTTCTATGGTTAGTGTCATTTTGTCTACAAATGTAAAATAAGGCAAAAGATAAAATTTTTAATTTTTTTTTATCTTATTACGCCGAAGAAGTATAACTTCTAACGCGTGTACATAAGTACACACACAATTTTTTAAATTCATTTTTATATGATATTATATGGGCGTGAAGATACTTTCATTACATGCTTATAAAAATATCCCACTAGCATAATAATAAATCAATAAAATATGACAGGGTTATACTATACGTTATTACAAAACTGAGATTAGATTAGAGCTGTTGATGATTACATTGTTATTCGTGAAATATATATTTTTGATAAAATTGGTATAAGCGAAAAATAACACCATTAATAATCTATTAATAATCAAATTCAAGACAAAATTATTATTAAAAATAAAATTATATTAATATTAAGGCAAGATTATTATCGACTAGCTGACCCGGTGAAATGATAGAATGATAGAAGAATAGTAGAAACTACTTTATTTTGTATAGCTGCCCTATCTTACGTATGAGTACCTATTCAATTTGAACTGCAAAATTAAATGTATATTTTTCAATATTTCTGAGAGATTTTCTTTATATTTTTTTCCGTAAGAACCTTCTCCCAATAATGACAAATACAACAAAAAAAGAATTAGTGAAATCGGTCCAGCCATTCATGCGTGATGCCGTGACCAAAAAAACGGGTTTCATTTTTATATATATAGATAACGTATCTTTTAACGTAAAAAATTTATTTTTATTCACAAAATGTAATTACTATTAACTTATTTAGAATACTTATGAAAAATTGAAATTCCATTTTCCAGTTTTCACTGACAAAATGTCAACTGAAAGAACTTTACTGTTTTGAACTACTGTGTTGCCGTATTCAAATCTCATAAAAGGCAATTTCTATGTAACAGCCTGGGCACGGGAAATTCGCTAAAGCGAACATTCGCGCGGTGCGACTAGCGGCGCGTCTTGCGACTGAAACAAATGTTCTTAACATGCCTCGGGCCGCGGTGACCAGCGCAGCGACCGGCGAAATGTATCGAGCGAATCGCGGCGGCGACTGGCGGCGCACCGGGCGAGCTAAACAAACGTATGAATCCAAAATCAGTACGACGCTAGCCACTGCTAGCCACAGCTAGCCACGGAGTCGAACGACAGTCGCGGCGAATATTACATCAATTAAATGAGTTTAGTTGTTTTCGCCGCGAAAAATGAACACCGAGATTTTTATTGCTGTAAACAATGTCAAAAACAATTTTTAAATTTGAAATTCTAATTGCATAGATTTTATTTTCCAATTAAAGTTGAATATTATTAAGAACTAGCTTACCCGGCGAACTTCGTACCGCCTTAGCGTAGCAATGATAGAAGAAACTACTTTATGTTGTATAGCTGACCTATCTTACGTATTAGTAGGTACCTATTCAATTTGAATTGCAAAATTAAATGTATATTTTTCACTGTTTCTGAAAGATTTTCTTAATATTTTTTTCCGTAAGAACCTTCTCCTAATAACGACAAATACAACAAAACAAGAATTAGTGAAATCGGTCCAGCCATTCATGCGTGATGCCGTGACCAAGAAAAACGGGTTTCATTTTTATATAATATATAGATGTAATCGAATTTTTTAATAGTCATTCTCGTTTTCAAAAGTTTATATAGATTTATTTTGATTTCTATATTCTTCGTACTACTTGTAGAATTCTCCATCAATACCCTGATTCTTATTATAACCATGCCAGGCAGCACGATAAGGGTGAGCTTAGGCTTGCTGTCACTATCACCGTGACATCTGACTAGGTACCACCTATTTTGCAGCGACTCGCCCAGAGTGGTATATCTGCCTTACCTATTCTTGCCGCCATAACGTCGTCGCCTACCGTTGACTTGTTCCGGTTTGGAGGGTAATGTAGCCGGTAAACTTACTTTTGTTCTAGGCCTCACGTTAGCAAGTAGCAACGCACCATTACGACGTTTGGTGTCTTTGGGCTTCCAATACCATAAAAGAAGACATTTCACTATGGGACTTCCTTACTGGTCGCGGCGGCGAATGCGACGGCCCGTGGCCTGCAAACGGTGCCGCGTGCTCGCCAGACGCTTTAGCGAATTTCCCGTGGCCAGGCCGTAAAACGGCCAACACTCGCGTAATAGCCGAAATACGTCAACATAAGCGTCACTTTTACGAGTATAACGTTTTTACTATAACACTCGCCATAAAAATTGTGGTATTGACCACTAGAGGCACTGTTTAAGACCCCATACGAGTTAAAACGTTAACTCGATGAAAAGTGCGCATGTTACATATTGCCAATACACTCAGGGCTCTGGTGAAATAAACTCAGCGGGCTTTTCTTTTTCTGTTTTTTAAATATGGTTACAAATTATATTATGCAATACAATATTTATAAGAGATTTAATTAAGGAGCAATTAATCCTAATCATTATTGACAGCTAGATATTTTGTTACATATCAGTATTTTTTTTTACTTTCCTAATTTAAATTTGATAGTTTAAAAAAAAAAGATTTTCTGATGATTTTCGCAGAAGTCAACAAGAGAATTGCCATAAACTTCAGCTGGCATTGATGATAAAGAACCATCTCGTAGCTTTCATTCATGGTTCGAAAAAAATAGATCTGGACAAGATCAGCTCCGTGACAAAAAACGTGAAGATCAGCTGAAAACTGCGGTTCGAGTCTACTATCGATACCATAGGACTATTAATTATGACTGACAAAAAATAATGCGTTTCAGAAAATTCGTATTGAATTAGGCAGTGTAAAGAGTCAAGTGTAAAATATTTTGTATGAGCAACTAAATATTTTGGAAGCTTAAGGGGCCATATATGCTAAAATACGTCAGCAGTTTACTGTTTTTTTCATATAAAGCAATCATGGATCTTGCTGACAAAAATACACAAGATTAACATGAATATGCTTCACTAGACTAGTGTTTCGAAAACACGGTTCATTTCACTTTGCTCGATAGAATCACAAATCAAATCGCTGTCAAATGACGTCATTTGTGTTTGCTATCTCTATTGTATTTCTGTTGGTCACTGGAGATAGCAAATATAAAACACGTCATTTGACAGCTATTTGATGTACACTTTTCCATTTTGAGTTGGTCACTGAGATACATAACCAGCCCCCAGACCAGGAAGTATCTTAGAAAAAGTTAGGGAAAAGCGTTTTCGCAGTCATGCCCATATTTCACCATGACAACGCGTCCGCGCGAGATACATCTTATTCCGCTAGGGAACGAGTTGGCATTTGAAGACTTTAAATGTTGAACTGGTGATGCATCCTCCTTACATTCCGGACCTCACACCTTGCGATTTCTTTTTATTCCCTTCTTGGGAAGTTAAAAGAGAAACTTAGAGGTTTACGATTCTACAGCCCAGAAGCAGCGGTGATTGCACTTCAAGAAGCCGTTGAAGAGGTCCCTACTGACTTGAAGACTGGACTCACTGCTTCACACAATGGTTCCCAAGAATTAAAAATTAAAATAGTCGCCTCTGTGGTCGAGCGGTCCGGGTGTTGGACTTGACTGCATGAGGTCTCGGGTTCGAATCCCGGGTCAACCAAAAAAAAGAAAATTGGATTTTTCCAATTTTCTAATAAAAAATAAATGTTGGTCGGGATTGAAAACGTGCCCGGTTGGCGATAGGCTTGCCACCTATCACATTATGGGACTTAGTATCTTCGGCTAGTCGTGGGTGCCCTGGTTGGGCCTCTGCCTACATCTTCGGGGATATGGGCATGAAGATACTTTTTACTTAAAAATTATGTAAATAGTAGGTAAAAGTGTATATTTTGAAATGTAATAAATTATTAGTTAACATCTCATTTAGTATTATCTAGTCCAGAAACTTTTAGTACGACCTAAGCACAACATGTTTAGGTACAAATAAAGTATAAATACGATATATATTTTAACGTTATATTAAAGCCTCTGTGGTCTAGCGGTTTAGGTGTTGGACTTGACTGCATTGGGTTTACCAATATTCTACTAAAGAAATGCTTGAGATTAGATAATAAATGTGCCCGGTTGGCGATAGGCTTAGTGTCTTCGGCTAATCGTGCGCGACCTGGTTGTGCCTCTGACACCTCTTTGGGGATATGATCGTGAGGATACTTTTTTTTACTTTTTTATATATTGTATTGTTATGAGACGAGCCGGTCCAGTAAACTTCGTATCGCTTGAAATTAACAGCTACAAACAGTTTTAAAAAATTAGGTATTGCTATTCCCATATTCCTTACAATTTACTATGTTTTTTGTATCCTTATTTAACCTTAGTTAACCTTCATATCGCCTCTGTGGTCTAGCGGTCCGGGTGTTGGACTTGACTGCGTGATATCCCGGGTTCGAATACCGGGTCGGCCAACAAAAAGAAAATTGGATTTTTCCAACTATTCTAATAATAAAAAATGTTGGTCGGGATTGGAAATGTGCCCGGTTGGCGATAGGCTTGCCACCTATCACATTGTGGAACTTAGTGTCTTCGGCTAGTCGTGGGTGCCCTCGTTGTGCCTCTGCCTACCTTTTCGGTGATATGGGCGTGAAGATAGACCAATTTTGCGTGATTCGATGACCACGCGAAATGGAGATTCATTTTTATAAATACTGGTGGTCGCCAGTTGGTCGAATTTCGACCATAATAAATTTTTGTTATAAGTTATTCAATATAAATTATTTTTGATAAGAACGCCATCTTCATTTACATCATTTATTACTTTGTTTCCAAACTTTATGAAGTTTGTGCACCATCTGTGATCTTTTATCGTTATCAATATATTTGTTTGTGTGTCAAATGCATGGTAATGTGTAACTTTACCCAGTGATCATCACTAAAAAGATACGGAATCAGCCCCTGGACCAACACGGAGAAAATATCGTTGCTTCTGTGATTTCACGATTTTATTACTTTGCGGATTTGTAAGAAATATTGTCTACAAAAAGTCTATGATATCTTCTCATGTATAATTTGTTAGTAACAATTTTCGTGTTCACTATCATAGTCAAGGTTATCTATATATATATTTAGCTCACTATACGAATGAGTCATATACATTCGGCACAGTTAATTACTGTATATAATTTGAAGCCACCAAAGATTGTATTTAATTAATTATATACAAATCTTGGAAAAATTATGCTATTTAGTTTGTTATTTTACTTTGCGGGTTTGTATTTTTCCAACAACAAAACATCACAATATTCATTTATTCAGTACTAGCATTCCGCCCCGGCTTCGCACGGGTATAAAATATACATAAAAGCCTTCCTCTTTAAACACTTTATATATTAAGGAAACCGCATCAAAATCCGTTGTGTAGTTATAAAGATTTAACCATACAAATTGACATAGGTAAAGAGAACGCGATTTTGTTTTATAATAGGTAGTGAAGACAGACAGAAAAAGGTGGAACAGTTACTGTGCTGTAGCCAGGATTATGTACAAGGTACAGTTGTCACTTAGCATCAGGAAAGCTGTCTGCTTGCTCGCTTTCATATACAAAAAACACATTAAGAGAACCGTGTCATATTTATTTGAAACTAACTGTCCTGGCGAACTTCGTTTCAGCCGTTCAGTTTGTATGGCAAAAAAAATAAAATATTGTTTTTTGCATTTTCCTTGGAATCTGCCCGGTTTTCCTTTTCATAAGAACACTGTCCTGTCAATAAATAACACAATACTAAAAGAATTAGCCCATTCGGTCAAGTCGTTCGGAAGCTATGCGCTTACCAACACATGTAGCGATTAATTTTTATATTATAGATATAACATTATTGCACATTAGTATACGATTGCAGCTTTGTTTGTTTAGCATTAACATATATTTTTAATGGAAGATCTCTGCTTTTAAATTACCTTCGTACTGTTAATTTAAAGATAGCGCACACTTGGACGGGCCGCAGCGTGTGGTCAGAGAGAACGGCATTGCAGAGGCCACTAAAGCCGAAACTCGTGGTGATGCAATCCAGCACAGTGTGCGTTGCAACGGAAACGTAATCTGATTTTATTAATACTCATCCCTGATTTTAAATTAAATACTTACAGCTAGCGGTACTTCAAAGCGCGATAAGGCTAGGCGTCTTCAGTATTTTAACCACCTCTACCTACTTAAGTTTCTTTTTAATGTTGCTATCGTAAATATTAATTATGTCATCTTTTAAAACAAGCAAAAATTGTTGATTTTTTTTTTTTTGGTAAAAACTGTTTTATAACGCGCAGCGTTTCCGCAGCGATTCACCGCCTTACCTATTACCATATTATTTTATTGCCCACAGACTTGAACATTAGGCCTAACTAAATATTATGACATTCTGTAATAGCTTTAATGACAATAAAATAGTCGCTTCTCTGATTTAGCGGTTCAGTTGTTCGAATTGACTGTATTTGTCCCGGGTCGGGGAACAAAAAGAAAATTGGGTTTTTTCAATTCAATTGTAATAAAAAAAACTTGCTGGGGAATGGATATGTACCCGGTTGGCGATAGGCTTGCCACCTATCACATTGTGGGATTTAGTGTCTTCGACTAGTCGTGGCCCGTGGGTTCCCTGGTTGTACCTCTTCCGGTATGTGGGCGTGAAGATACTTTTTTTGTAATAAAATATTAATATATACTTATAACATCTACAATACTTACAGGACACATTTGTCTTTATTCGCTGCCCTATTCTATAAAAAATGCAGACAATCCATCAATCTAAATAGACAGACTTATCGAATTTTTATTTTTTTATTTTTTTAGCACTTGCCCTGTGCGTGGGATAAATTTCTATAAATCTTAAAGAAAGAAAAAATTTCGCCCCAGACAGGATTTGAACCTGTAACCTTTCGTCTCAAGCCGACGAATGCTCTAACCAATTGAGCTACTGAGGATTCTTGCAAGAAACGAAAGTTATGTCCATTCTAAAAAATGTGAATTTCATCGGTGATGAACTCATTTGGTGGGTACTCAGAATTGTGTATCTGTAGGACATAACTACCCGCGTTAACGGGTTAGAAAGGAATTAAAAATTTCGCCACGGGACTTGAATCCTCAGTAGCTCAATTGGTTAGAGCATTCGTCGGCTTGAGACGAAAGGTTACAGGTTCAAATCCTGTCTGGGGCGAAATTTTTTCTTTCTTTAAGATTTATAGAGACAGACTTATTCTGTCTAGATTAACTTTAACATTTATTCAAATGATCATATAAGATTGAAATATTTTATTTGCAAGATGAAGTCTGTCTACTATTTCTATTTGAACAACCAAAAACAATGTTTTATTGTTGGTAAGTATTTAATTATTGCTCTTCGCTCGTTAACAATGAGTTCTTTTTGATAGAACACATGGTATATATTTAGATCACATTGACGCTTGCAAGACGTTCTCACGTGTAATCTATACTAATATTATAAACAGGAAATGTTTGATTTTTTGTTTGTTTGTTTGAAATGAATAGGCTCTGAAACTACTTGACCGATTTCAAAAATTCTTTCACCCTTATAATGCTACAATATCCTACAAATTATCCTACAATTATCCTACAAATTATCCTACAAAATCTATGCAGTAAAAGCCAAGTTACGCAGCCAAAGCTGCGTGATACTGTAGTCAATAATCAGGATTTGAAGACTTGTAAGTTCCCAGCAATAGTCTTGATCGATTTTCCTACAGATGTGAGAAAAATGTAAAAAACCTACTCCAATTTCACGACCTCTTCGTAATTTTATAATCAAGACTTACGTTTGCTAGAGGCCTAACATCCCGTCCTCAGGTTGGCAACGCACTATTATCACATTCGGTGTCTCTAAGCGGCGTGAAATTACCATGAAATCTGTCTGCTAGCTTGACTTCCAATGTCATAATAAATCTTCGAAATGTAGGTAATGTTTTGGTTGATTAAGTCAAATTTTGTTAAAATGTGGTGTTGTTTTGTTAAAAATCATTAATGTCTGTAAGTTATTAACAAAGTATTCGCGTAGCAAAAAAAACGAACATACAGTCGAACCTTCTTTTTGTTAGAGACAGTTGCTAAGTAAAACTAGCTTTGGTTACAATATTTAAAATTTTGAGTCGCCTCTGTGGTCTAGCGGTCCAGGTGTTGGCGTTGATTCAGGTCCAGATTCGATTTCCGGGTCAGGCAATAAACAGAAAAATGTGGTTTCACCAATTTTCTAATAAAAAAAATGTTGCTCGGGATCGTATGTGCTCGGTTGCCGATAGGCTTGCCACCTATCGCATTGTGGGACTTAGCGTCTTCGGCTAGTCGTGGGTCCCTGCTCTGTCTACCGCTTCGGAGAGATGGGCTTGAAAATACTTTTTTTTAATTTTTAAAATATTTGTTACTATTATTTATTGCGAAAATTGAAATTCCAAAAGTTGTTTCAAAAAACATCTATGTGGAAGGCTATTATTTGTAAAGCCTTTTATAGGAGTAGACTTGAGAAGCACTATTCAAGACGTGTCAAATAAGGCCTAATGTCTATACAGTCTGTACTTTACATTTCAATATCTCCTGCGGTGGATTTACTTGACTATGACATAAATATGATAATGACAAGACAATAATGCCATGAATTAAAATAAAACTATCCTTAATAGTGCCGAAACTTTGGTTTTCGTCTTTTATTAACTGATTCCAAAAAGGAAGAGGTTCTCTTTTTGACACTTGACTCATTCGACTTAATTTTTTGAAGTGAAAACTTGTTTTGGAATGGGTAAAAACTTCTAAACTCGCGTCAGGACACGTGACCAATTCGAAAATTCGTAAGACGGCGCAGGGCATTGCGCGAATGTTCCTGTTGTCATGTTTGTGTACGATAGCGCAAAATGAATACTGTATTCTACCGCATAAATGATAGTAGTTACCTACTTTCTTAAATTATTCTCTAACTATTTCAAAATATCAAAAATGCACAAATGTTAATAATCAAATTTTCACTTCTGCCGGCACACCCGGAAAACCTGTCGTTTTTTGTTTTTTTTTCTATGTTTGTAACGCGTTTACTCGTTCCATAACGAACAGAATTTGATAGTTTTTTGGAAATGTAGGATATGATTTCGGGGTATTTCTTATCACATTTATCAAAATCCGACCAGTGGTAACTAAATACATAATATTGTATAAACTTTCTTGTATCTCGACGACACACGAAGGATTATCAAACTGCGACGTGGTGATAAAATTGTAGCCTTTTTTTTGCAGTTTTACTTTAAGTATCTTCACGCCCATATCCCCGGTAGGCAGAGGCACAACCAGAGCACTCACGACTAGCCGAAGATAGTAAGTCCCACAATGTGATAGGTGGCAAGCCTATCAAACCTAAAGCCTACCAAATATAAAAGCAAACTACAAGTAATTAAAGTCGGTTTTGTTTAGTTAAACTCAGAATCACAGCCATTAAGTTTCTAGAAAGAGGACTTTTATAACTCATTTGCTTTATTAATTGACATAAATATTTTAACTAATAAATATTTGACCGCCTCGTTGGTCGAGTGGCTAGCGTACTCGCTTAACTACGCCGACCAACCGCAAGGCTTGGGTTCGATTCCCGACGGGGGTAGGCCTTTGTCAGATGAACATTTAGATGTCTGCATTTCCGGGTCTGGGTGTTTATTAAATTTATTCCAGTATCTATTCAAGTATTTCTATCTATTAGAATCGTTGACTAACACCGATAACACAAGCATAATATAATTTGCTTACTTTGGGGTTAGATTCAATTTGTGTACCTGACTTGTCTAGAGATATTTATTTATTAAAAAAAATATTTAAATTAATTTAAAAGTCAAACATTTCAATGGATAGAAATAAAAGAAGTGATAATTTACAGATCTAAATATCTTCACGCACATTCCTAGTCATAGTAGACCGAGAGGTTCAAGTGTTAAGCCTCGATTTCTACAGACTTGGGCAGCTTTCTCAACATTCATTACTTTTCTTGTGAAAACTTGTCAATTATAGAGACAGTTGACAACATCACAGTACCCGAACGATATGGTTTTTGGCGGAATATTTAAGTCTTTGTTCTTATATTCATAAATATGTTTACACCAAGCCACTTGCGTGGTAGGTAGAGAGCATCAAGTGCCAGATGCTAAGGTTCCTAAAGAGTCAATCTTCCTCCACATTCTTTACTTTATCTATACAACTACAACGTGGAAAGTCTACCAAGGTCTTCCCGGGTAGATACAACCACTCACATTAATATTACTTATTTGTTTAATCAATGTTATATCTGCAATTCCTGAACATTAGATATTATACCCCATCATATTTTTAAACTAGAATTTTTCTTCCAATTTCACTCCCTAAAACTGTCTCTCTCTCTCTCACTCTGATCTCACTGTGGCAAATTTGAAAAAAAAAGGAAATTTACATTCAATGTTAAATAACTATTTTAAGATACATACATTTAACTCTTTAGCTATTTATTTCATACAATTGTACCTGTTGCTAATCAATTTCGCTTTCGTAAGTAGCGAAACCGTCTTGAATATGAATATTATGAATATTCATACCTGTTAATAGGTTGTGAAGTAAGTGTGTCTGATGTAGAAAAAAGATTGAACAGATTCCATACCTACGAAGATTTTGATGTAATGTTTTTGTAATTTTTATTAAAAGCTTTTATTTAACTTGCGATGTATTCTGTATCTGAAATTTTGCAACAAAATTTTTAAGCAGCTGTCCTTAATACATTTGGCTGCTTAAGTTTGATGATGATAAAATATTATTGGAGCTGGTATGATGATGGATGTAGGAAACGTCATAAGAACTCCTATTCTCAACATTATACTATCCTTAAAACGTATTTAATATTCTTTAATAGTACGGTTTTACTACTGGAAATATCAGTTACAATTGAAGGATTGTTACAAATCCCTTTTATATGTTACTAGCGGCCCGCCCCGGCTTTGTACGGTAATGAAATATACACATAAAACTTCCTCTTCAATTTGAAAAAAACTGCATCGAAGTCCATTGCTTAGTTTTAAAGATTGAAGCATACAAAGGGACATAGGGACAGAGGAATCGACTTCGTTGTATACTATGTAGTGATTAAATAAATAAATAAATAAGTATCCTTTACAAGTTACACAAATGTAATCTAACCGCAAAGTAAGCAAATTATATGCTTGTGTTAGGTAACGATTACAATACAAAGAAATACTTAATTAGATGTCAGAATAAATTTAATACACTGGAAATGCAGACATCTAAATGTTCATTACACAAATACCTGCTCTCGTCGGCAATCGAATCCGAGCATCGCAGTTGGTCAGTGTAGTTAGGCGTGTGCGCTAGCCACTCGACCAACGAGGCGGTCAAATTATTATATAATATTATTGTATGTTTTTTTATACGTTTATTAGACATAGTACCTTAAATCGATGCAAATGTGACAAAATTTC
>NJDD01000882.1:590950-609917 GCA_002245505.1 Calephelis nemesis
ATTGTATAAATGTCATTAACTTCATAGTCCTTTCAATGAAATATCTAATAAATAGTATCAAATTAACATGTCAACTGAAATAAAATATCAATAATAAGTAAAAAAAAATCCTGGACAGTATAATAAGCTTTTCCGATTAAGAAGGTGTGCAAAGCTTTTTTAAAATGTTTTAAATTTAAATTTCGCATTTCTTTAGGTAATCTATTATATATCCTTACACTCATTACATAACATTTTTTTGCCATCATAGTATTACGTATAACTGGCATTTCTATTTTGTCTCTATCCCTAATATTACAACCACAAATTATAAAATAATCTGTACTACTTTATACAGCTTGTCAGTAATGGCTGAAACAACCTTTGCTTGCCACTTACGAGCTGCAGCTCATTCAAAAAGAGAAGACTAAAAATGAGGGCGCCATCGTCTTTGATAAAAAAAATGACAACACCACAGTACGAAAAATTCCGCTAGGAGTAAATTATTATATTCGTTTTGATTGCATAAGTCACAAATATTCTATGTTAATAATTGTTACTTTATCTATTTAAAACATTATGTAAATGATTTCTCGAGTGCCACCACGACTATTATTTTTCATTGTATATTACAAAGTGTCTGGATTTAGCATGTAAATATGATAAAATTGGCATTGAACGTAGCAAAGTCGAATAATGTATACAATGTTTATAGCCTCTGTGGTCTAACGGTCAGGCACTTTACTCGACTTCATGAGGTCTCGGGTTCGATCCCCAGTTCGAGCAACCAAAAATGTATATTTTCAACTTTCTAGTAAGAAAAACGTTGCCCGGGTTTGGATATGTGCCCGGATATTGTATGGCGTGAAAATGCTTTTTTTAATGTTTACAAGAAATTAAAGGACTTAATGTCTTCGGCTAGTTGTGGGGGCCCTGGTTGTGCCTTTGCCTGCCCTTTCAGGGTTTTGGGCATAAGGATACATACTAATTTATTTGACGATAGAAATTTATAGAATAAAGTAGCTTTTGTGTTCGGCTTCGGCCGCGTTTCACAAGGACCCGGTGTGCGGTCGGGATTAAGAGCATATGTTAATCGGGTCACAATCTATTAGTGTACCAAACAACTCCGTTCAGCCATTCGAGCGTGAAAGAGTAGCAAAGATCCTAACGCACATACTCACAAACTTTCGAATTCACAATATTAGCTGTTGCCCGCGGCGTTGCCTTCGTGGTTTATGGTCCCTAAAGAACATTTTTTGGTGTAAAAACGAACCTATGTGTTAATCCAAATCTTACTCTATGTGTGTGCTAAGTTTCATAAAAATCGGTTCAGCAGTTTTTGTGAAGGCGTGACAAACAAACAAACATACAAATATAATTGTAATAATAGAAACTTTATATAACGGTAATGTAGGTACTTCTAGCGTAGGTTGAGACATTCCATCGTGTTTAATGTAGAAAAAAATAGTTCTGATACAATTATTTTTTACTGTTTTTTTTATAAGCGCTATACAAGGCACGATGACACATGGTCTATTATATACAAAGTCCAAGAGTAATACGGTAAAAAAGGGGATAAAAAATATAACCTCTAAATATCAATAGCCCATTGAAAACGTAAGCCGTGCATTCTTATTTACTTAAAAAACGCTACCACGTCTTGTATTTTTTTAATCACAATTTATTTTATTAATATATTTATATATTATGTATCACTTGTATTACGTTAATCACAATTTTAATTATTTAATAAAAAGTCGCCTCTGTGGTCGAGCGGTCCGGGTGTTGGACTTGACTGCATGAGGTCTCGGGTTCGAATCCCGGGTCGGCCAACAAAAAGGAATTTGGATTTCTCCAATTTTCTAATAAAAAAAAATTTTGGTCGGGATTGGAAACGTGCCCGGTTGGCGATAGGCTTGCCACCTATCCTATTATGGGACTTAGTATCTTCGGCTAGACGTGGGTGCCCTGGTTGTGCCTCTGACTACCTCTTCGGGGATATGGGCGTGAAGATACTAATAATAATTAATCTGTATTTTCTTTGGGCATCGCATTAAGCATGAACAGATTGTGTTTATTACTGGCAGGAGAAAATTGTTATTAAAAAAAATGTTTTAAGTCTGGACAGGGTCTGACGGCTAAGCTAGTCTATAACATTTTAAGTGGGCATAACTTCAGAACTACTCTACCCACCTTATTAATAAACATGGACTGAAGTAGGATTAAAATTATGTTGCTGTTATAGTTTATATCGCATTGAAATAAATACAATAATACCAAATTGAACCTTGAAGTACTTTACTTCGTGTTTATTAATAAGACGGTACGGGTTTTGCTAATTTTGATTAATTTGTGGAAACTTAGAAAAGGTTTGAAAGATAAGGAAACAAAAAAAATTGAGGAAGCTAGGACAAAGAATTTGATTTTTACCATACAAATTGAACGGTCCACCCGTACAAATTGAACGGGTGGAATGAAATTCCCCGGAATAGCTAGTACACAGTATTATACAATACAAAACAAACATTATTTGTTGTACACCATCAACAGGAAAATATACATCAAATCTTTAAATTAAAGTCAGAGTACAACAGGCGGTCTTATCACAAAAATGCGATTTCTTACAGACAACCAACAACATATAACAAAGCTTTATATAGTATAATATATTATATGTGCTAAGTAGTTGAATATTTAGTTTTGCTGTGGTTATTATTATGCAAGATAAACAGCACTTAGTACAAAATAAGTTGAGAATTTACATGGACTTAGCAAGAATATTTTTAATATCTTATAAATATAAAAATCTTGTGTCGCGATGTATGTTGTGAATAAACTCCAAAACTACTGAACCGATTTCGATAAAATTTCTCATATATCTGCATTTTGGTCCATCTTAAAAGATAGGATAGTTTTTATCCGGATGTTGGCGGGACGAAGTAAGGTGCAGCTAATCTTTTATATAAAATTCTCGTGTCACAATGTTCGTTCCCGTACTCCTCCAAAACGGATTGACCGATTCTCATGGAATTTTGTGAGCATATTGAGTAGGTCTATGAATCGGCCAACATCTACTTTTCATACCCCTAAGTGACAAGGGTGATTCACTCCAAATTTTTTTACTAAAATCTCATAAAAAAATTGCAGAACAACGTCTGCCGGGTCAGCTAGTTATTATTATAAATTAATATGATAATCAACTCGTATGGTAATTTTGTTTCTGTAAAATTTTGGTTTTGGTTAAATTTAAAAAGAGATAATATATTGGATTAAATTAATTCATAACATTTCAAGTGTGAATCGTATTCTTTGTTTATAGCAAAATCTTGGTAAAACCGGTTCAGTGTTTTTCCACTAATGCAGAAATAAGCATACAAAACAATTAAGGCCTAAAGTTTTGGGCTCTTAAACAATATATCTCGTATATTGTTTTGGAATATATTGAATAATATGTTTTTGTTATTTATTTACGATTTTCGAAATTTCAGGTAACAGTGAGATCAGAGAGAGAGAGAGAGAGAGGGATTTCGAGAAAGCTTTGGTTTAAAAATGAAGGGTGTTATTCGTTAGGTCATGCGTATAGAATAGTAGATGAAATAAAAAAATAAATACAATATGAATATGGTAAAGAATGAAAGAAAAAAAATATTTATTTGCGGAATATGAGCGTTACAAAGATGTTACAAAATTATTAAGGTGTTTCTACATATTCTACCAACTTTTGGTGTGTAAATATTTTAATAGTTAGATATGAATCAATTAGTTAGTTTAATTATTTATCTACTATTTACACACTGTTTATTGTATAATCAATACAGGTACATGATTATTTATTAATACAAACAATTTTTAGCATATAAATTAATTTATCCCTCTTTACCGTAAACTACCATATAGTGTATACATGTAGTATAACCTCCAGCTTCATACTTTTTTATTTATTTTTATTTTACTTATTTACAAAATCCACAGCTATTTAGCTATAAATAACAAACTAGATGACATATTCCATTTTTACTTATCCTAGAGCCAATAACGTATTTACATTTTCTATTATAATAAAGATAAAATGTCCCTTTAATTTAATCTATTCCTCATATCGATTAGAAACGTCACTAATGGACGTGTCCGAACTAACTTGTCAAAAATATTCCATCTCTATCATTTTGTTTCATTAGAAAAAGATAGCATACACCTAAAATGATCTTACTTGGTGCACAGCAGAATTTCTTCCATTACATTTTATTTGCGCTCTTAAGAAAGTACGTATTCTTTACATATCTAAATCGTAAAACTCTTTATGAGAGAACGAGATACACAACATGCCCTAATAAAACAACAGTCATTTTAGGAATTGAAAAAATATCCACAATTACAAAGATACCGAGTGGTATAATAATGAGTCAGGTCTATTTGATGGCTTCGTATCAGTCGAACCATCGCTCATCTAGCTAATGGGACCACGCCTATTGCAAAGTTTGCAAACCACGTGACTTGTAGACAACGTGCTGGAGCGTGTAAGGTTTGACACGTGACACGTGACACGTGAAGTGCCAAATTATTGTTTAATTAAAATCAATTAATTGGTGTAATTTGTAATTTGTCATTGACACGAATTTCGTTTTCTGTGGAAATTCTATCGTTAATAGCGTTAGAGGTGTTTGTTCATTGGTCTATTCATTTTCCCCGACTGTGGCAGAAGGAGGGTAAAGTTTTTGGAGTGTGTGTCCATTTTTTTGCCAACGCCACATCGCGTTAAAAACGTTTAAAAGCGGTGGCCTTCATAATCAAAATCATGTAGTGAGATTTAGCGTCAACAAAGAAGCACACGATACACTAACTTCTTAATGAAAACTTGTGCACTTTAACTTAACAAACTTAAAAAAATGGCACAAAAATTGCTAATTTTACACTTAAGTTAAATATATTTCACTGAAAACTACTAATTACACCTAAATTTTATTTTGTAATGCGTGCCGAGGTTGCATCCAGATTCTTTATGTTTTTCTGTGGTCTAGCGGTCTAAGTATTGGACTTAACTTCATGAGGTACAGGGTTCGAATCTCGGGTCGGGAAACAAAAGAAACATTAAAATGTGATATTTTGGAACTTCTAATATAAGAAAATGTTGCTCGGGATTGTATACGTGCCCGGTTGGCGACAGGCTTGCTACCTATCACATTGTGGGAGTTACTGTCTTCGGCTAATCGTGGGTGCCCTGGTTGTGCCTCTGCCTACCTGCCTGCGGTAATATAGGCGTGGAGATACTTACTTACTTAAACTATGAAGTTCTAATACTTGTAAAAGTACCAAGTATGGGGTGTTTTATGGATCCCTATTCACAAGGCTTGATGTTTCTTGTTATTTTTTGCTTTAGCTTCTATAAAGTGTAAAAGGATACGTACTGATTACAGATAACAAATGTTTTCGCTACTTTTTTTTTGTTGATCAGCGCTCTAGCCTGAACGAACTTAAAAAAAATCAACGTAACCGTATCCCTAAAGAGGAAAGCAAAGGTACAACTAGCCATTATCAATTAGCTACTTTTAGGAACAACTTGACAGTTGTAAAATATATCGTCACAAATACATCGGACACCCGAGCCCAGCAATTTTTGAACTGAAAACTTCTTTAGCGGCGTTGCGCATTTTTTTCGGAATGGGTGAAAACTTCTACACTCGGGTCAGGACACGTAACCTGATCTGAACCTGATCGAAAATTCGTAAGACGGCGCAGGGCGCTTGAGCGAATGTTTGAGTTGTCATATTTGTGTACGATAGTGCAATAAATGAATATTGTATTCTACCACATAAATTATATCACTTTCATAATGATAATTAAAGCAATACGTGCAAAACTATTCCCTAACCATTCCAAAATATCCAATATTCACAACGTTAGTTTTCAAGTTTTCACTTCTGTCGGCACTCCCGGAGTCTAACCCGTCGTTTTTTTTATTAGAAAGTTGAAAAAACGTCTTTTTTTTTTATTTCATTAAAATTCACTTTCGAAATAAAATACAGCAGACCCAAAGACTACAATATTAATAATATTGATGGCATCCTGACCACTGGCGATTTGAATGTAAGAGACCACCGTCTTTGGGACTGTATTTTTATGTATATATTTTTAACATATTGTTTTATTTTAAGTGTAACTTAGAAAATGAACAACAATATTATTAAATGAGAATATTTATGTACCTTTAACAACAAAATACCCTATGTAGTTGGGTAATGAATATTCAAGTTAATAAAATCGGTTGAGAACATCTTCACATGTTTTGAAATTATTTAAGCATATGATTTAAGCATCATCCAGACGGTTGTAATCACGCCCTACTAACACCTTACACAAAGGTGACCTTAATGGAAACTTTGTTTGAATTAAATCAAAGTTTGGATTTAATCTACGTTCCACTCGGACTAAAACCGATGTTCACACCCAATATTTTAAACCGTGTGGAACCTCGATTATATATCTCTAAGCGGCGGAAATTTCTTACCATCAGGACATGCGTCTACTTGTTTGCCTTCCAATGTCATAAAAAAATGCGGTCATATACGTAACGAAGTTAGTACCGGGCCGCTAGTCTATTATAAGTACTATACTATAATACCTATGTACTCTATTTTTTTAACAAAACGAGTAGGTACCAAAAACTGTTTTGCATTGCTATTGGTCCACGTAATCAACATAAAGTTCATTTTAACCAATCAAAACGCTTTGTGCCAATTGTCAAATTATAAAGGCATGTTCCGATTGGTTGAAATGAACTTGGTACTCGTTTGTTAAAATAAACAGTCATATTATTTAGTTAGTACCTCTGTTTGAGCGATGTTTACAGTATCCGCTATATCACCCATGACGATTTTGTTTAAAATATCATTGCATAATGTGGTATTAAAAAAATAAAAAAAAAATGTTTTAAAAGTAGCAATTGAAATTCCTTTAGAATATCATGACTTATTTTACTGCATTTTTAACTTTAGTCTTATAAATGTCAAGTAAAGCTTGATAAAACAAAACTTCTTTATCGTATTTTTTTAAAGTACGAGTATAAAGTAACAATTAACGTAATTTGCATCGAATTACGATTCTTGTTACCGATTGCCGATTCAAATTTAGAATACTTCAAAGACTACATCATACATTTTTCTCATAACGAAATAAAGCACATATTTTGATGATTTAGAATTAAATAAAAAATAGGTAATATCCAATATCCTGGCCTTAAGCGATGGGAAATTGATTTTTGAGAAGAAAGAACTCAGCATTAATATGTACTAGCGCTTTTGGGGAACATCGTTCCACCTGTTCAGTTTGTATATAGGGATAAAAAGTATTCTACGTCCGTCTCCTACTTTTAAGATACGTCTTAGTCAATTTTCAGAAACATCGCTTCAGACTTTCTTTAGTTATAAATAGTGTTCCTAATATGACTGTATTTTAAATGTTCTTGTCTTTTATAAATGTATCGCCTCTGTAGTCTAGCGGTCCGGGTGTTGGACTTGACTGCTTGAGGTCTCGGGTTCGAATCCCGGGTCGGCCAACAAAAAGAAAATTGGATTTTTCCAATTTTCTAAAAAAAAAAAAAAAATGTTGGTCGGGATTGGAAATGTGCCCGGTTGGCGATAGGCTTGCCACCTGTCACATTGTGGGACTTAGTGTCTTCGGCTAGTCGTAGGTGCCTTGGTTGTGCCTCTGCCTACCTCTTCGGGGATATGGGCGTGAAGATACTTTTTTTTATAAATGTATCATCATTATATTAATAAATGAACCAAAAAAAGCCTTTGTACGAAAATTATGCGGAGATAATTATTGAGATATTTTCCGTTTTAACAACATGGTTAACACGGAGTAAAGTAGGTACTCCAAGGTTCAACCTAGTATTATAGTCTTTCTAACAATGTGATACAGAAATCTATATATTAATACGTGATGCCAAAACTTTGGACCCCTTTTCACGAGAATTGCGTGAACGCAGGAGCATAAAATTTGGCACGCTCATAATTTTTGTGTAAGAGGAGTGCAGAACGCTAATATTTTTCTATCATAATACATTACAAAGTACATTAAATCAATAAATAAAACATTACCCACACTACAATGCATGCATGACGTGTAATGCATGGTCATTACACACATAAACAAATACATTAACAATAACGATAAAAGATCACAGATGGCGCACTAACTATTCATAAAGTTAAGTAGTCGGTCTTGAGAAATAAAAAATGCGTTCTTATCAAAAAGATGTTAAAATTTATTATGGTCGAATTTCGACCAACGGGCGACCACTAGTATTGACTTAATTTTATTCCAACATTATTCCGTATTTATTAATGTGTAGGAGAAATGCAAAACGCTAATATGTTTCAATAATAATGCGAATGAAGTGCATTAAATCAATAAATAAAACATTACACATACTACCATGCATTTGATACACACAAAAAAAAATGTTAATAAAAATAATGATTGAGAAATATTGAAAAAAGTAGTTGGTCTTGATAAATGAAGATGATATTATCAAAACTATAAATAACAATAGAGCCCATTATTTTTAAAATTTATTGTGGTTGAATTTTGACCACTGCACGACCACTAGTATTTTTTTGTTGTATTGGTTATTGTCAGGAGAAGGAAAATGTGAGAAACCAGGAAAATTGTAGGGGTAAAGTGGGATAAGCCACACTTCAATTTTCTTCATACAAACTATTAGGTATTGTTAATGTCAGGCGATACTAAACGAGTATGAATTTAGTCGGATAATACTCGTAAGTTCTGTCAATTGTGTATGGTTAAATAATTACCTGTTTGTTTTTAGAACAACCATTTATTTATTAAAATAAACTGAATGTAGATGGTCCGGGCTTATTTGAAGAAAAGACCATCTACCTTCCTACCAGGCAGCTCGTAAAAGGCGAGCATAGGCTTACCGTCACTAACATTGCGACATCCTACTAGTTGGTAGAATTTCGCAGCGTCTCGCCCGGATTGATACCACCGCCTCATCTATTCCTGCCGCCATAACGTCCAATGCTTGCCGTAGACGTATTCCTGCTCGGAGGGTAAGGTAGCTGATAAAAATATTTATGCTCGAGGCCTAACATAACAGCCTCAGTTTGGCAACGCACCACTACCACCTTTGGTGTCTCTAGGCGGCGTGAATTTCTTGTCACCAGGAAATCCGTCTGCTTGTTTGCCTTCCATTATAAAAAAAAAGGATTAAGACGTGCCTTTTTGTGTTAATTACGTTTACATATAATGAGCCCCGTGATTTCAATACAGGCCTTCAATCTGCGCGTCCAGTCTACAGCAGCACGGTAGATGTCCATGTTAATATCGGCGTTTATTTTGATCTGGGATTCCTTTAGTGACTCCAAATTGAGATGAGTTTTTGAGCAAGCCTTCTGCTCCTAGTGTTGCCATATTTTGTAATCTAACGGATTCAAGTCTGGACTGGAAGAGGGCCAATCCTCGTGGTGGGTGTAGTTTATTTCATATGCTGACTACACATGCAATTCACCAATCTTGCGTGCTCCTCACAAATTAGAAAAATATACTTCTTTTCTTTTCTTTTTTTAGGTTTTGGCATTCACGTTAGTATTTTGCCATTAGTCAAGTAGAAATTTTCATCAAATTTACCAAAATCAGGATTCATTTGTAATTTAGGGTCTTGGGTAAAGCTGTGGCCTCATTACTCAAGCTCATGTACTAAAATTTGGCGGCAACGAGGAAATACACGATACGCTAATTTTTTCGTGATTACTTCATTTGTACACTTTCACTGAACAAAATTGTACAAAATGCCACCAAAATAAACATGAAATTCAATAATTACGAAAAAAAACTTCGACTATATTCTTTTCTCTCGATGGCGCAAAAACTCCATATACGTACTTTTTTCTAAAGATTCTAAATTCAAATTAAGAATTTTTTTGTGGCCAGCATCTTTATTTGAAAAGTTTTTATTGCATGACAGAACTTATGACCGACTAAATATCAATTTGCTGTGCAATAATCTATTTTTATGTATGTCGTACATTTATCGGCGGTTCGTCGAAGTATTACCCGAAGAATCCATATATAGAAAGAATCCCTACATTGCAGACAGAGCATTTACTCTCAATTTGATTACTTTTCGCCTTCGTGGTCTAGCGGTCCGGTGTTGGACTTGACTTTTATTAACTTGCATTTGATTCCTGGATCGGGTAACGAATTGAAAGTTTTTTTTAAACTCTGGAATTCCATCATCAGGACTTGGTGGCAATGAGATCATCTCAAAGTATGCTCTTTCTTTCTTTCTTTCCCCGTGTTGGTCCAGGCTTCTTTGCAGAATATACCACCTGCCTTCCTTGCCAGGCAGCTCGTAAAAGGCGAGCATAGGCTTACCGTCACTAACACCGTGACATCTGACTAGGTGGTAGAGTTTCGCAGAGACTCGCCCGAATTGGTACTACCGCCTTACCTATTCTTGCCGCCATAACGTTATGACGTGTTCCGTTTGGGAGCGTAAAGTAGCCGGTAAACTTACTTTTGCCTCGAGGCCTAACATCCCGACCTCAGGTTGGCAATGCACCATTGCCACCTTTGGTGTCTCTAGGCGGCGTAAATTTCTTACAGTCAGGAAATCCGTCTGCTTGCTTGCCTTCCATTATCATAAAAAAATTCAGGAAAGATAGAAAAATCGATTAATATACATAATAAATATAAACTCGATCATATAACCTCCTCCTTTATAAAGTTGGTTACAAAGTAAGGTTTCATATAGAGCACAGCTCGTTATTTTACGTATATGAAAGCTGATATACAGCTTAGATAAAAGTTATTTATAAATTCAAAGTTAAAATATATCGCAGTAATTTTGGCACAACATGAAAAAGTATGGAGTCATCGTTGTTATGTATATATATATAATAAATTATATATATATATAATAAATTGTTATGTATTTGTATACTAGCTGTCCTGGCGAACTTTGTTCTATCCGTTCAGTTTAGTATAGAAAAAAAAAACAATTTTGAAAACCTATCCATATTCGTATACCCCACACTTATGAATTTGATTAAAAAAAATGAGTTTTAGTACTAAGTATGAAGAACCACAAAATTATTATAAATTTTCTATTTTTGTGTAAAATCTTGTTTCGGTTCACAGAATACTTTAACTAACCAAGTTTCAATAGCATTGCTACTAATTTGTAAGGGTTCCGCTTTTACCCTTTACGGAATAAAAAAACAAAGAATATTTCTAACCCTTATGTCAAGTTCAAATTGATAGATTTTTTGAATATGTGCCTACTTACAAGTACGAACCCATCATAGGTACCTTCATGACACATTAGAAAACTTTTTTAAGACAAAAAAAAGTTGCATTCCACACAGTACTCCATATAAAAAATTTTATAACATCTAATTATATAGTACTATCGTTAAATGTGGTATCTTCCAAGTCATAATCTAATATGCTCGAGTAACCCCAACTTCCTCTCTTGAGCTCATCTACTATTGTGTCAAGTGACGTAAAGCATTGTCGTTCAGCTTTTGTATTATAATTTCGTTTGAAATAAAAATTCATTCCTTTAATTCATTTCAGAGTTTGAATTGAGTCCGAGCATGTGGTTTTTCCGGAGACGGAATTCAGTAGACCTCAGCAACCAACGCTCTCAAGGTCCAGCCATCGTGGCCACAGCTGACGGTGCGACGCCGACTGTCCAATTCGTTTCGCAGATGTACAACGCCATGCCAAGAAAGAGGGGTCTTATAGTAAGTCAATCCATTTTTACCACGTAGTTTTGATACAAAGTTAAATATAACTTGCAAAATAAGTTTGTTTATTTGGAAGAATTTTGGAACACAATTTTTTATGACATTGGAAGACAAACAAGCAGACGGATTTCCTGATGGTAAGAAATTCCCGTCGCATGGAGACACCAAAGGTGGTAATGGTGCGTTGCCAATCAGAGTCCGGTATGTTAGGCCTCGAGCAAAAGTAAGTTTACCGGCTACCTTACCCTCCGAACCGAAACACATCATGACGTTATGGCGGCAGGAAAAGGTAAGGCGGAATCAATTATCCTTAGCTGATTTAAATGTAATTTGATGACAAGAAAATATTATGATATAAAGAAAAGTAAAGTATCTTCACGCCCCACCAAAGAAGTAGGCTGAGGCACAACCCAGCTAAAGACACTAAGAGTGACTGAGAGAGACACTAAGAGTGACTGAGAGAGACACTAAGATACCATTATGTGCAAGCGTATCGCCACTTATTATGATACGTGACACTTATTATGGCTTGCCACCTATCACATAATGGGACTTAGTATCTTCGTATAGACGTGGTTGCCCTGGTTGTTTCTCTACCTAATCCTTCGGGGAAATGGACGTAAAAATACTTTTAGTTTCTAAGGTCAACAGTTGTCTCTTATCGTTAGGAGAGGAATGTGCATGTTCACTATAATAAAACAGGGCCCATGGGAAATTAATCATCTTTAATACGTGAACGAAGCCACCGGCAATATTTTTTAAATCAAAATTATTTTGGAACTAGCTTCCGCCCGCGATTCCGTCCGCGCGAATGTCGGTCTTGAAACTGAAAAATTAAGATTTTTTTTCTACGTTTTATTCCAGGATAAAAAGTATTCCATTTTATGCCCAGGATAATAAGGTATAATTATACCAAGTTTCATCGAATCGAACCGATAGTTTTCACGTGATGCCTGTACATACAGACAGACTGACAGACAAATTTTTTTTAATCACATATTTGGGTTTGGTGTCTATCCAGTAACACCCCTTGCTATTTATTTTTCAATATTTTCAATGTACAGAATTGACCCTTCTACAGATTTATTATATGTGTAGATAATTCCACAGACGCTATTGAGGTCAACGCTCTTCAAGTTTTAATTTATATTTCGAATACAATGCCGTTCCCATGTAACCAAAACAACAGACAAAAATCTATAACTTCAAATGATTATTACATTACCCAAATGCCACTTAAGGTTTTGTCTTAATCTGTGTACTAATTTGTATTATCTACATATTAATACATGATGCCAAAACTTTGGACCCCTTTTCACGAAGATAGCGCTGGCGCAGGAGCATAAAATTTGGCATACTTGTAGTTTATGTGTAAAAGAAATTCAAAAGGCTAATATTTTTCAATAATAATGCTTATAAAGTACAATCAATAAAACATTAACCACACTACCATGCCTTTGACACACACAAACAAATATTGATGATAACGATAAAATATCACAGATGGCGCACTAAAAAGTTTGGAAACAAAGTAGGTAGTTGGTCTTGAAAATGAAGATGGCGTTTTTATCAACAAGATATTAAAATTTATTATGGTCGAAATTCGACCAACGGGCGACAAATAGTTTACATTCATTCTTTATTGTAGGTAAAAACAGATAGTGAATTTAGCAATTTAACTTCATTAAAGCTGCAAAAAATCGACGCTAATTATTTAATTACCACATCGCGAATTGATAAATATTTTTTTTTCGAATATTGTTATTGATTCTGAAATTGTAACACATACATTTTATGAACATATGATTCGAATCTATTTTTCGGATTCGGAACTATCGGATCATCATAAAATTAATATAGGACAATCTCGGAATCAATTAAAAAAAACTATCATAATCCGATGGTTATTGGTCGAGTTATCGGGTAGCAAAAAACATATAGACGAAATGAAAACCTCATTTTTTAAAGTCGGTTAAAACTAGCTGTTTGTTAGTAGTCGTATAGCTTTGATAGAAATGCATATTGTTAAGAACTTGAGTTCAAGCCCAGCTTATTTTTTAAAAAATGTAGCTGCAAAGGAATATCTAAAAAAGTATTTAAAAAAAACAATTCTATGTAATAAAAATGTATATATTAGACATAAAATATAGATATTTAATAGCTGACATTGTATGAGAAGAGTATGTGAAAGTTGATTAGCAGGTCTGGAAGGATCGTGAAATTTGGAGCTCGACACTCTCTGCCTGCTGAGTTAGGGAATTAACGTTAAGATAAGTCTCGGATGCGATTCCCGAGTTTGGCAACTCAACATTTTCTATTAACCATCTTCTAATAAAAACAAACTTGCCTAGGTTTAGATAATTACATAGTTGACGAAACTAAAGTACCTCGACCGCCTCGTTGGTCGAGTGGCTAGCGTACTCGCCTAACTACATCGACCTACCGCGAGGCTCGGGTTCAACCACGGGGGCAGGCATTTGTGTGATGAACATTTAGATGTCTGCGTTTCCGGGTCTGGGTGTTTATTAAATTTATTCTGGTATCTATTTAAGTAATTCTATGTATTAATATCGTTGACTAACACCCATAACACAAGCATATAATTTGCTTACTTTGGGGTTAGATTCAATTTGTGTAAGTTGTCCAGGGATATATTTATTTATTTATTTTATTACCTTCAGCGTGGGTACCACCTTAGGTACGAGCTTGAATATATTCAATTATTTTTTAAACTTGTCATATTCAAAACCTTTCTTTCGATCACGAAAATAATACCAAAATGTCATACACCGTAATGACAAAGTTTATGAGATATAACGTTAGGAGTGCTTTAAGTATATACAGCAATAAAAGTCGCGGCAGAATACATACTTTTATGTAAAATAACAATGTCAGTGCGTCCTTGTCTCTACAATTGGAGGGAATAAAATGAGTACCTTGTTCTCTTTGTTCGATTTTTTGTATTCGAACTTATTTTATCCAGGCACATGTTTTATTTATCCGACGAAAAAGAGCCAAATTTGATTGTGTGGCTTTCAACTCCAAGATTATAAAGTTTAAAAGTAAAGTAAAGCATCTTTACGCCCATATCCCGGAAAACGTAGGCAGAGGCACAACCAGGCCACCCACAATGTGATAGGTGGCAAGCCTATCGCCAATTTCCGTGAAAAGGGGTCAAAAGTTTTGGCATCACGTATTAATAAATATTTTATATTCGTGCAAAAAAATATATGGTATAATTAACAACGTTACTTAAGATATTTAAATAATATTATAACGAAGTAAATCTATTAATCTGTATGTTTGTCGTACCATGCACATAGTGATAATTTTGTTTAATTACAGTAAAACGCGTAATAAGGAAATACAAAAATATAAAGAGAAGATAAAAAAAACTAAATACGTACGTGGCACTTGCCACGTTTGTGTAACTGTACTCATGCCACGTATTTAATAACTGATTTTCAATAAAGTGGTAATCTTTTGACCCCCTCGTTGGTCGAGTGGCTAGCGTACCCGCCTAACCCACCGCGAGGCTGGGGTTCGATGTGTGTGATGAACGTTTAGGTGTCTGCATTTCCGGGTCTGGGTATTAAATAAATTTATTCTAGTACCTATTTAAGTATTTCTATGTATTAGTATCGTTGACTAATACCCATAACACAAGCATTTAATGTGCTTACTTTGGGGTTAGATTCAATTTGTGTAACTTGTCCAGAGATATTTATTTAGTATTCTCTTAATAAGTTCTGCAGAGATGTTGCTCAGTTCTAGTTTAATTCAGGCAAGGATTTTAGTATGAAAACTAACAACAGTAAGTATGCACAAGGTCATATCTTTAATCTGCCCTCAACTCTGTATTTGGCACCACAGGAAAACCTTGTACTACAAATAAATTCAAATACTAATTAAAATATACTTGAGGCAGTTGAAAATAAGAAACCTGTTTTGGATATCCCTGTAAGATGTTAGTATTTATCTTCCAAATTATTATTTTTCTAAAACAGTTTGATTTGAAAATATTTAATCGATAATAAATTTCTTTTACTTTAGTATTATAATGCTTTAAACTTTACCTACTTTCCATCGGGATGGTTTGGGATCAATACAATTAACAAACATAAAAAAGTATTCCGTATTGGTTTTTTTATGGTATTGGAAGGCAAATATGCAGACGGATTTCCTGAAGGTAAGAAATTCACGCCGCCTAGAGACACCAAAGGTGGTAATGGTGCGTTGCCAATCTAAGGCCCAGATGTTAGACCTCGAGCAAAATTACGTTTATCGACTTCCTTATACTCTGAACCGTTTTAAGATTATTTTTACGTATAATATTATTTTTACATTATACGACAAGAATTTTGTCCTTGTTTTGTACGAAATTATATTTATACAAATTTACAAATTGTGTTTCTTAAAACCGGTTATAAAAAGGAAACTCCTGAAAAAACACAAATTTCGTCATACGACCTTATGAGTAAGAGGCGTTGATGTGATAAAAAAGTAGTATTGTTAAATTGCATTATTATAGTATGTAGATAATCACTAAATAGTGCGCTTTCACAAACATATTGTAAAATTATATTGAATTTTCAACGATTGATGAAACGGAAAATTTGTCGATTCGAATTTTATTTTGATATAGGTACTTACTTTTCGTATTTCCGTAGCAAAAGGCCAAAAAAGGTATCCTTTCAGATTCCTATGTCTGTCTGTCCGTCAACAGCTATGCTGTTGAAACTTGGTAAGTTGATGTATACTGGGAACCGCAACATGATTTTCACACCAATTTACCTTGGTGTACCTGACTAGGTTCCGTCATACACGTGGACTCCTTTACGAAATCCCGAAAATTTTCTCCGTATTCCATATTTCGTAGTTCCATAGATTCAAATGGAGGCGCTGCTCAAAAGTACTTATTATCTAAAATTTATAACAGTTTGTAAGAGACATAGTGTGAAATATGTATTTATGAGTGAGAAAATTGGATAACCAACTTGCGTTTAAAATTAAGTAAATTTAATATATTAATTGAAAATGTTAATTTGTTTAATTCACTAGTTCTCGTAAAAAGTTAATACATCATATTAATTAATACATTAAGGTAGCGGTATATAATTGCTCTGTCATTATCTTCTACCTTCGTTATATATAAAAGTGAATGCCCATTTCGGCTGGTCATCGCATAACGCCTGAACGGAGGCACCAATTTTGATAATCCTTTTTTTGTTGTGTTGGTTGTTGTTGTGTTTCTTTTGAAAGGAAAATCCGGTAATATTTGAGGAAAAATGATGCGTCACTCCATACAACCGGTTAAAAGCTGTCAAGCTCTGTATGAGTTCACCGGTTTGGCTAGTTACATATAAAAATGAATTTTTATTTCCCTTGGTCATCGCAACAGGCCGGAGTGGAAGACGGAGAAGAATTTTGCCATTTCTTATTTCGTTGTGTTAGTTATTGTAAGGAAAAGGTTATTATGATTTTTTTTGATTCATTATGCATAGTGGAGAAACATCGTCTACCGCGTCAGCTAGTTTATAATATAACATAATAATAAATATTATGACGCACTTTCGTTGGTATCCGTTGTTTTGGTACTTTTTGCGAGCTTTTATTGTACTTGAAACCGGTCGGGTGGAACATTGCAAGTTGAATAAGATTCGTTTCCTAGATACGGATTGGCCTGAAATTTTAAGCTATTGCATAGCTTATAAGAAATTCCGTAACGAAAATAACCTAACACTACGGAAAGCACAGCGGTGATGCTTTTTAGTTTTGGCATCTATCGATGAATGGTAGAACTTTTAATGACTTTTTGGTTACGCTAATCTCTTTAGGTTAACTCGTCTCTAGGTGGCATTGGTTGTATGTGCGTTGCTGCACGTGCGTAATCCCTCTTCGCCCAGCAATCTAGTGACTCATGCCTGCTTATGCAATAGCTTCACAGCGGCAGTCTCCCAGTGCCACACGTCTTTTTTTATGCATGTGGGTTATTTATGCATTGGATGCATAAATTATCCATAAATCCAATGCAAATAATTTTGCAGTGTCATCCAATGCGTCCATATGGATATGGATGTATTGGATGACAGTGCAAAATTATTATAACATGGAGCTGACCTAATAATAAAAACAGGACATGGGAACTCCTGAAATTACCAAAATTATTCTATCGCGTTTATTATTAAATATTCTTGGCAGTATGCTTTATTTTGTTCTTTGTTCTACTTTATTTTAAGTATTAACTCAGATAAAAGAAATTTCTTCTGGTCTATTAGTCAGAGGAAATAAGAGGAATCGCTCGGATCGGTACCACCGCCTTACCTTCTCCTGCCACATAACGTCAGTGCTTGTAGTTGACGTGTTCTGGTTGGGAGGATGTGTTAGCCGGTATACTTACTTTTGATCGAGGCCGAACATCCCAGCCTCAGGTTGGCAACGCATCATTACCATCTCTGGGCGGCGTGTTTATCTTATCATCAGAAATCCGCCTGCTTTTTTGCCTTCGAGTACCATAAAAACTGCCCGTACAAGTAAAAGTCACAAATACATAGTACATTGAATTATTTTCAACCTTGGCAATTGGTGAAACTCTATTATACATTTTTTGAGGGGTCAAATTCATCACAAAACCATATTTTTTACAATTACTTACAAAAATATATAAAATATTGTTTATGGTATTGTATGAAATTTGCGATAATGCTATTTTTGCGACTTTGATGTGATTGTTTTGACATTTTATTCATAAGTTTAAAGAATCAGGGGAAATAAATCTATAGTATCCTTAAGGGAAATCGGAAGGTACGACGCAGAGAATCTTAATATTATTGTTATGAGTACATTCTCATTTTCATATATAGGGTATAAAAAAAAGAAAGAAAATTTAAAAACTACGTAAAAAAGATACTTTCTAACAAGGCATATTATACAATAAATGAGTATTTTAATGACAATGACATATATGGAGAATACGAAATTTTTAATGCTATTTTTGCGACTTTGATGTGATTGTTTTGACATTTTATATACTTATCTATTTGTTCGACTTTGTTGTACTTAATTGTTTTGACATTTTATATAATAAAAAAATTTTTTGATAATTATTCTTTTTTTATTAGTTTTGTAATTTTTGGAAATAATTTATAACAGTTTAATTTCAATATAAATTTTTAATTGCTTATTTTGAATGTTTATAAATTATAAATGGCTAA
>NJDD01000882.1:610100-621491 GCA_002245505.1 Calephelis nemesis
TGTGTCGAAAAACGGTTGAAAAAATATTACTCATCACTTACATGACAATTTTTGACTTTTAGGATTCTTAAGTACATAGATTTATTTATTTAAATTACAATAAAATTTAATTGTAAGATTATTGGTCGCGAATAATTAGTAGTAGTTATATTTATTTTATTTATATTTTATAATATCAACAAAAAATCTACAGCGCAAATTTCAAAGTAAACTTAATCTAATAAATACATTAAACATAGGCCAATTAAGGATTTTCATTTTGTTTTCTATACAGTTTGCTGATGTTTAGCGGCAGAATGACACAGTGATATTATAATTTTATATTAAAAACAATCAATTTTAATAAGTTTTTACATGTATAGACAGAAACCAAAAAAAACAAAACGAAATTAACATGATATTACTACTAAATGCTTAAAAACAAAAACTAAAAACCACTCCAGTGCATCAGATAACTCATGATAGGGGAGCCTGGGATGCTAAAAGTCCAGTTACTTGAGCGTTGGAGGGACCCATTGGGCGTTTTCGATTTGACGGTGAAAAGTATAGCAGGTCAAGACACGTTTTCATTTTTCACAGTGTAGTGCGTCTAAATGATAAAGCTATAATTACAGTCAATTAATTACACGCGATTACATCAGACATCAGTAGTGTTAATGCCGTTCGATAGTATGGTTAGCCTGATATGTCTTCGATAACTGGAATATCTCAATCAGCCACGTCACTGCAATAACTAACCAACTGAGATGGCTTGCTAATTGACAGATTCTGGCCCTTTTACTCCCGTACTTCAATCGTCAAAAAATTGAACATGTATTAGTAGATCTTTGTCTTTACACTTTTTACTCTTTTTACACTTTATAATTTTATTTTCAAATCGGCTGACCTAATCTAAATTTAAGCGAAATGATTAATTATATAATAACAACTCTATATATAGATATATTTAAAATACATTCCGATTTCCAAAGCTTATTGAATATAGCCGAAGCGCATAATTTAAATAGTACTAACTAAATGGCAAGCAATGAACCAATTGTATTTTACTTTGAGCATGTTTTCTAATAAAAAAATACAAAGTCGACCATAAACTTGATAGTCTTTGTAGATACATGATATGAACTTTGTTCCTGTGATCAACGAACCGTAATCCATTAGTAAAACCATTGGTAGTTTGTCTTAAACGTGACGAAGTTTTGCACTTAGTTTGACAAAAATATGTTTCAAGTTAACAGTTGGTAACGTACGACAGTAGTTATATTTTTTACTATTCGTACAACAAACTACCAATCGTAAGCAAAACGATTCGTTCCTTGTAGGAATTGGACAATAGATGTTACCCTGTAAAACCATGGTACAATTGTATCTTTCGTATTATAAATCTGATGCGCCTGTGTCGGATCCTGATTGGCACTTACCTTACCTTACCTATTCCTGCCAACTGCCAGTGCTAGCCGTTGACGCGTTGTGAACGTATTAGAGGATAAGAAAGGCTATAAACTTTCTTACCATCAGGTAATCCGTTTGCTTGTTTACCTTCCAATACCACAAAATAAAAAAATAAAAAATCTTACTAATGCACTGGCCTCTCTTTCAGAGCATCTTGGGAAGTTAATTAACAAAGTAAAAATGATGGAGTAGATCCTCTTCACATAGTGTATTTCACAAGTTAAAAAAAATACAAATATGAAAAAAACAAAGCAGAACATTAGCAGCATCTATCGTCATTATTATGCTAAGCTAACCGCTTCAAGTCACACTAAACCTGAGAACTCTCAGAGCGATTTTTACCTGCGCCCGCGGCGGTAAGGGGCCCGCAAGTTCTATAAAATGTAGATGATGCAAAAAGTGCGAGCACATTTCACGACGCGTTTTACATCCGCAGCGCCCGCGGTTGTTTGCGGTTCGTGCGGCAGCGATCGCCCGCCCGTATTATCGTACAAGTTTGCGAGCGATGATTTCAAGCGAAAAAAAATCTTTCGCGGACGCGGATAAAAACAGCTCCATGAGTCTTAGGCCCGGTTCCTCTACTCAACGAATCGTAATCCGTCAGCTAAACCATTCATAGTTTGTTCAAAAGAAACGGAGCCTTACCAATATTGTCAAAAAATGTTTAGAATCAATAGTCGGAAACGAGCAACCGTTGTTAGTAATCTTACTAAGCGTACAAAATACTACCATCCGTAATCAAAACGACTCGTTTTTTTAATATAGGAACCGGGCATTAGACAGATCAACGATTGTATAGTATAAGCAGTATAAGCATCTACTATAAATCTTCTGTACGTTAGTCACCTAATAAAATAAATCCTAAGTATAAACTGACTTATTTCGATTAGCACCAATGGAAAGCATTTGTGGGGTAAATATATTTGTTTCCTAATGGCTCTGGTAATATAGGTTTGGTCAATTTAGGATATTGATCCCTGTTATCGTGTAACATTCGTTAGCTTTTGGATCGATAATGTCTGATTCTCTGATCTGACTCATCAGAGCCTTTACCATGAGTTTACGACTTGTCAAGTTTACTATACTCGCTACCGTCTCTGTTAATCATTTGTATGGAAACTTTGAGCAGCGCCTCTATTGGTAACTAAGAGAAACAGATTTTTAGACCAAAAGTATCAAAGATTTCGACACGTAACTTACCGAAAGTAATCTATACCAACTCATGGTAATCCTTTAGTCGCATGTAAAAGATTAAATTGGATTTGTTTTATAAAACTTTATTTAACACTAGCTAAACCTAACTGAATACCTAATGTTTTTTTTTTCGTATGAACCTCCTCCTGAGAATAACTTGGTTTGCAGATAGTTTTGTGTAAGTTACCTACTTGTTATTTTAAATATTTCTCTAAGGTCCACTTACACGTTCCTGGGTTAAATATTTAACTCGAAGTTAGCTTCTAACATGGGACTAATTCAATACATATTTGACAAATGAAACTTAACCCAGAAACGTGCAAGTGGTCCTAAACTTCGGATTTCAAGATATTTGGTCAATTTGTACCGGATGTTGCTAACTCTGTAATTTCTAAACCTGAATAAAAATATGAGAAATCTATATAGCGCATACTAAAAATCAAAAACTCAAAAGGTCCGATTTAATTTGTTTTTTTTTTAACTTCGAATAATTACAGCCGAATTCACACATTTACAATGTAATAAAGTCTTTAATATCGACTCAAAACATTGGTGTTCTTATGCCAATGCTTATCAAGGGCAGCTTGGATGTTACTACTTACTGGGTTAAATTATTTAACTCCGAGTTAGCTTCTAATATAGAGTTAAATCCATGTTAATGTTAAATCACCTTTTTACTTACTGTTTTATTAACACAAATATACTAAAGTAGGTACTCCAAGGTTTAAGTTGAGATTACAATATTTATTTTACTCTAATACAGATTTTAGAGAAATAAAATAAAAAAATATTTACGAAATATGTTAATTAAAGAGGTATTTAAAATTTCTTACATTTTCTAACACATCGTGGTGTGCAAATACTTAGGTGATATTTGTAGAAATTAAATTTTCATATTTTTTTAAACATTTACATCATAGCACTTTTACATAATATATAATAAAAGCTCCATCATTTATTACAAACAATTTTATTGTTTATTTAACTACAATCCTTTAACCAGACCTAAAACCTATCTGCCTTTTACTATCCCCGTTTGGAGACTATGTTTATTAATGAGGCATTAAGTTCAGCTTATCTGTTTTTACGCTTTATTATTACAGACAGAAACACAGCCACATAAACAAAACGTTACTCATGTCAAACTTCTAACCCTTCTTTGTCTTTGCTTTGGGTCATGAATATGCTATGAGTAGATTCCTCCAATGTAACTGGCACAACCTAAGGTAGAAGGGTCGCTTAAGATCGAATGAGACATAAGCCCGGATGTAACATAAGATCGGATGTGACATAAGGCCGAATACATTAAGCCGTAATTACAGCGTTTATTATTATTATTATATTTCATCCAGGAACGTAAATGCGATCCTAAGTCAAACTAAAATAACCATTTCATTAACTCATGAAGCTGTAATACTACTGGAGTTAACACGGCTAACAAAAACCTGATGTCATTTCTAAATATTGCTAACTCTCTCTAATTTATCGGCCTCTCTTTCAGAGAGTCCTGAAAAATAAATAAATACCCCTAAGACAAGTCACTCAAATTGAATCTAACCCCAAAGAAAGCAAGTTATATGCTTGTGTTATGGATGCCAACGATATTTATACATAGAAATACTTAAATAGATACCAGAATAAATCAGCTAACAAAGTCAAAATGAAAGAGAGGCCAATAAATGAAAGAGATGGAGTAATATTTGGAAATGACATCAGATGTTTAATAGGAGTGTAACCTCCAGTAGTAATATAGCTTCATGGATTTACTAAACTGGCTAAAAGCAAACGAAAACGGACCTGGCCTTGCTAGTTCATTTTTTCGCTTGGCCTTGTTTTGCCAAGCAATACCGATTTTACTCATCCGACCGATACATAGAACGGGCATGCACTGAAAGTAAAACTATTTTATTGAGTTACATTAGATCGTTACTGTTTTAAAAAGATCAAATATTCTAATTTTTTATTCGGGTATTATGCAATCGGGCATGTTTTCTACATTATTAAAAAAACTGTTAATAAAACAAAGCATTAAGTATTAGGAACTTTATTTAGATGATGAAACGTCAACTAACAGTAACAATCCTAAAATCAAAATTTCCAATGAAGCTCCGACACAACCTATATCATACTAATATTATAAAGGGGAAAACTTTGTCATACTAATATTACAAAGAGGAAAACTTTGTTTGTTTGTTTGGTTGTAATGAATAGGCTCAAAAACTACTGGACCGATTTTAAAAATTCTTACACCATTCGAAAGCTACATTATCAACGAGTGACATAGGTTTTGTTTCATCCAAATCGGTATAGTAGAAGCCAAGTTACGCAGGCGAAGCTGCGTGAAACTGCTAGTGTAATATAACGAAGATATATCTTTCAAAATTAGAATTGGTCGATCCGTTTAAAGTTACGATGCTACAGAAACAGATACACAGACACATGTATACACCAAAGCAAGTTTGAAAAGTCCTAAGAGTTTGGGATTTTAAATGTGACCTTTATATACATGGTTCCTATGAAAGGACCGGCTAAATTTTAATATACGAGAGTTAAAGCTTTTAAAACACGTATCTTGTATTTCGCGTCGGATAAAAATTTAATTTTTATTTTTCATAGTTGGCAAGTGTTATTGATACCGAACCCTTTCTCAAAATTTTTAGAGTGATATAATTTTTTTATTGATGACTTTATTTTGAAACTATAGAATTTTTCAAAACTCTTTGCCTTGAACAACAAATATTTTGACGTAAAATTGGGTGATTTCGTTTTTTTTTATGACATTGGAAGGCATCAAGCAGACAGATTTCCTGATAGTAAGAAATTCACGCCGCCTAGAGACACCAAAGTTGGTAATGATGCGTTGCCAACATCGAGCAAAAGAATCGAGCAAAAGTAAGTTTACCGGCTACCTTACCCTCCGAACCGGAACACGTCATGACGTTGTGGCGGCAGGAATAGGTAAGGCGGTGGTACCAATCCGGGTGAGTCGCTGCGAAACTCTACCACCTAGTCAAATGTCACGGTGTTAGTGACGGTAAGCCTATGCTCGCCTTTTACGAGCTGCCTGGCACAGGAAAGCAGATGGTCTATTCTACAAAGGAGCCCGGACCAACACAGGGAATTCGTTATTGAAGTTATTTTCTTCTTGTAGTCAAAAATTAAAATTATCTATACTTGTCCGGGTAGAGATCCACCGCCGAGCCCGTTGCTGCCGCCATAATGACTGTCATGTTGTGGTCCAGAGGGTACGGGAAGTAGACTTGCACCATAGGCCTTCACCTCGGCCAAAAGATAACAGTTAAAATTATGAAATCATTTAACTAATCTATTAACTAAAGTTATAGTTCCAATAGCTCTTGCTAAAGGTCATGGTCTTTTATTAATAAGTGATATTAATATATATGGTGATAAATAATATGGGTGATTATTATTTTTAGACATTAATTAATTTCACTAGAATAAAGAGTTCTTACGACAGTAATTATATAAGTTTGAACTAATCTAACTAATTAATAATACAATCTATATATTAATGCGTGATGCCAAAACTTTGGATCCCTATTTACGAAAATTGCAGGAGCATAAAATTTGGCACATTTATAGTTTACGTGTATGAGAAGTGCAGAACGCTAATATTTTTCAATAACAATGCTTATAAAATACATCAAATCAATAAATAAAACATAACACGTACTACCATGCATTTGACACACACAAATACATATGTTTATGACAACGATAAAAGATCACAGATGGCGCACCATACAGTTTGAAAACAAAGTAGTTGTTCTTGAAAAATGACGATGGCGTTCTTATCAACAAGATATTACAATTTATTATGGTCGAATTTCTACCAATGGGCGAGCACTAGTTTGAATAAAAATACATAGACTTGACTCACGAGGTAACCGACATGTGGGATATTCACTCAACAACAATTGTCCCGATTGTCGTGTCAGTAAACGGTCTCGTGTCGAAGAATCTCGACCTTAAGAGACTCGCTCTGGAACCCTGGTTCAAAGGGCAGGATTCAGAAGGCTGCAATTTTGGGTCGACACGCATTGTGCGGACATTCCTCAGTCTGTCTTCCTGAACACTGACGGTTTAGTTGTGAGACCACGGTCTTTTGGGCTCTATTTTTTATGTTCGCCTCTGTGGTCTAGCGGTTTAGTTGCTGAACTTGACTGCATGAGGTCCCAGGTTCGAATCCCGGGTCGGGCAACAAAAAGAAAATTGGATTTTTCCAATTTTCTAATAAAAAAAATGTTGCTCGGGATAGGATATGTGCCCGATTGGCGATAGGTGGCTTGCCACCTATCACATTGTGGGACTTAGTATCTTCGGCTAGTCGTGGGTGTCCTGGTTATGCCTTTGCCTACTGCTTCGGGGATATGGGCGTGAAGATATTTTATTTTTATTTTTATGTTTACATTTTTATCCTAAACGTATACTTAAAAATTGATAATCAATTTGATTAGCGCGCTTTCATGTTGTCTTATTACCTAGAACATGGGTAAAGGCACAAATATAGATATCGCCTCTGTAGTCTAGTGGTCCGTCGTACGTCGGACTTGACTTCTTTATGTACCGGGTTCGATCCCCGGACCGGGCAACAAAAAATTTTTTTTTTTTTCAATTGTCTAATAAAATCAACGTTGCCCGGGCTTGCCACCTATCACGTTGTGAACTAAGATCTTCGGGTTGTCGTGTTTCCCTAGTTGTGCCTTTGCTTACCCCTTTGGGGATATGGGCGTGAAGATATACAACAAAGATAGTAAATCTAGAGAAGAGATAAAATCGATGAAGCTCAAATAATTGGAACAGTAAACTAACACAGGACGTTTTCATTACTAAGGCACCTGAAGCCAATAAATACCTTTATTTTTCCTCAACTATATTATTTATCAGAGAAAAAGGATTTAAGGGACGAATCAGTTTTTTTTTAATTAACCACAATATTTAACTTAATGACTCTAACAAAGTAATTTCAGGTTCAATTCTTGACGGGGAATAACATTTGTGTGATGAACATTTAGATGTCTGTTCCGGGTCTAGGTCTTAATTGAAGGACTGAGTTCGAGAATGGTTCAACTAATATTATATACTTGATGTGCAAATAACATTTTAAATATTGGGAGCATTATTTTCAATTCTACTAAAGAAAATCACTCCAAAAATGGCGTTTGTTTAAAGTTAAAAGATTTTTTGGCGATATAATCCATTTTTATATTGGAACTGAGATAATTAAGATATTTTATGTAGGTTTAATTAATAATTCAATATTTTTGCAATTAGAAATCTCGACATCTGTGTCAAATAAACCTTTTTTAAACTGAATATTTCGAGATATAATGCGATTCTTGTTAATTTTAAAAGGGCATTAGATTATTTCTTTCCGAATGCAACGATACCAATAACTAAACTTTGAAAAAAAAATCAGTTAAACCATTCTCAAAGTCAACCTTTCAATGACATTTATTCTGATAACTTAGCCATGTGATTTTCCACAACTTGGCAAACCGAAATATGCGGTTATTGCAATAATTGTTCATCATAAAATTTAAAAAAATTGTCGCCACATTTCCACTTCTCTTTCCTCCTTCGCCTCCGCCTTTGGCGTAAGAGGTTTGGCTTGAAAATATATAACCAAGTGAAATAAATACTCTCCGTATTTGAACACATCTCTGAAGAGGTAGGCACTGGTACAACTAGTGCAAAAAGTTTTTGGGAGTTGATTTTGAAATAATAAACTATGATATTTCAGATTTCTAACTCTCTTTATAGATCTTTTAGGTATATTCGCATCAAATTTCATCAAAATCGCTTAAGGGGCTTAGATGTGAAAGAGCAAAAGATAAACAGACCTTACCATTTATTATATTATTGTGAATAAAGGAAAAAGAAGTTGAAAAGTCGCCTTTGTGGTTTAGCGGTCCAGGTGTTGGACTTGACTTCATGAGATCCGGGGTTCCCGTGGAGCAACATAAAGAAAATGTGGTTTTTCCGATTTCCTAATAGAAAAAATGTTGTTTGGAAATGGAGGTGTGCCCGGTTGGCGACAGGCTTGCCACCTATCACATTGTGGGACTTACACCCGTATTCAAGAAGCAAACTTCGCTAAGTAAACTATATGCGAATTACGACATTTAGCTCTGCGTTCCTTGGGTCAAGCCATCCAATTCATAATATTTTTCAAGTATTGTTTATGTGTTAATAATAACAAGTATTGTTTATGTGTTAATTGGCTTGTTGCAAAGAAGGCATAGCTAAATGTCGTAATTCGCACATCGTTGTTTCACTACTTAGCGAAGTATGCTTCTTGAATAAAGGTGTTACTTTCTTCGGCTAGTTGTGCCTTTTGCGCTGGTTGTGCCTTTGCCTACCTCTTTGGGGATATGGGCGTAAAGTTATTTTGTTCAGTTGTTTGTAAAATACAGGTAAAATACTGGAATAAAATAATTCGATTAAAAATGTATTTTACAAACAACTGAACAAAATAACTTTACGCCCATATCCCCAAAGAGGTAGGCAAAGGCACAACCAGCGCACCCACGACTAGCCGAAGAAACTAACACCTTTATTCAAGAAGCATACTTCGCTAAGTAATGAAACAACGATGTGCGAATTACGACATTTAGCTCTGCGTTCCTTGGGTCAAGCCATCCAATTCATAATATTTTTCAAGTATTGTTTATGTGTTAATAATAACAAGTATTGTTTATGTGATAATTGGCTTGTTGCTATGTTAGGCTGAAAATTGGTAGGGAGGTAACTTAAAACCGGGAGAAGGACATAGGATACTTTTTATCCTGTTCAATTGTGAGGAAACTGGAAAAAACAATATTTTAATTTTTCCCATACAAACTGAACGGGCGGAACGAAGTTCGCGGGAACAGCTAGTTTCATATAAAGTGTTAAGTAATTTCTTATTAAAAGGCGTTTAAATTAATTACCACTTCATAGATTCCTTTAAATAAATTTTGATTTTATTAACAAAAACATAGAGCAAAAGTTTTTTGTGATTTATCATGATTGATAAAATGTATACTAGTTTTTATTTATTTTTGCCTTACCAGTTTGACTAATAAGCCTCTTCAGGGTCATTACAGATTAGATTTCTTTTGTTATTTTTATAAGTTGTTGAAATATTGTTTTCGTTATGGGCTAATGAGATTCATTAGCTGTCTTTTGGTAGGTAGGTAGAGAGTATCGAATGCTAAGTAATACTAATCATAAAGACCCACCTCACTACCTTTGCATTCATTTACTCTTTTGTTATAAACGTAGTTTAGGAGATTTGTCACCACCTTCGTATAAAATCCAAACTATTTAATCATACAATGTCAATCTACGTTTCCCAGGGTACCAACAATCGTACAGATTCATAATGCATATATCAATCTTTTATATGCGATTCCTTCCACATGACCGAAGCAACTACTATTAACAGATATTATCATTGAAATTTAAAAATATTCAATAACCCCTGACAAAATCTATCCGTTATTAAGATAAAACCTATCTCAATTACATCAACTACCAAACCACAAAAAGTCGCATCGAAATCGGTACATTCTTTAAGGAGTTATGGTATCACAGACATCCACTCATCTGTTGCCGTCGGGGGCCAAACATAGAAACGACTACCTATTCAATGTGAAAATGTTTAGTACATACTAATATTGTAAATAGATCAGTGTGTTTGTTTGTCCTTCTTTCTAGTCGTAACGATCTATATCACAGTACAAATATGGAACAGTATGTAAACAAATCTATTTGCTACAAAATCTTAATTAAATATTTAGGTTAATAATAGGTTTTGAAGGGGGTTCCCTACATATAATGTAGCTAAGAACCATCTTAATTATGATAGCTTATCAGTAGATCCACTTAAAATACATACAAACACACACACGCACACACACACATACACACAGACACATACACGCGCACATACATACATACATACCCACAGCAAACATATAACACCCCTTTGCGGGCAAAAAATACTTACCTACAATCCACTTAAGCAATGTTATTTTATTTTAACAATCGAATTTCAATACCTAAGTGATTTCATGACCTCGGTAAATCCCAAGACGAATACGCTAATGGCTAATTTATGACTATGGCGGAAACAACGTGACTCGTTTTGACATTGCACTCTCTGCTGCAGCACCGCTAAGCGGCTTAGCGGTCTGTCTCGTCGATGCACACGTGTGAGCTGCGTTCAAATGTTTGTAGGTAGTTTCGATACTGTTTCATATTTGTACTGTGTCTAAAATTATTACGATATAATATTTGTACGTGAAAAAGTGATTTAAGTTACTTTTCTATCTACGTATCTGAATTCGGGACTGGGAGAATAAAAAACGTATTTTTACGCCCATACTCATAAAGGATTAGATAGAGCTGCAACTAGAGCACGATAAATCAAAGGTACATTTTAAATCCCACAATGTATACAATGTATAGGTGGCAAACTCACTACTAACCGAGCACTTATCCAATCCCGGGCAGTTTTACTGTTCTAATTCTGAAGAATATTATTTTCCAAGATAATATTTATAAGAATAGCTAACACAGCAATAAAAGAATTAGCAAAATTCGTACATTCGTTCACGACTAACGCGATGACCAAAGCATATTATTATTCATTTTTATGTGTACAAGTATAGTCTAGTCAATATAAGATATAAGGTTGCATTAAAGACACTTGGCAAATTTATGTTTTAAACAATAGTATGA
>NJDD01000882.1:624551-641339 GCA_002245505.1 Calephelis nemesis
GCTTGCCACCTATCACTTTGTGAACTAAGATCTTCGGGTTGTCGTGTTTCCCTAGTTGTGCCTCTGCTTACCCCTTTGGGGATATAGGCGTGAAGATATACAACAAAGATAGTAAATCTAGAGAAGAGAGAAAATCGATGAAGCTCAAATAATTGGAACAGTAAACTAACACAGGACGTTTTCATTACTAAGGCACCTGAAGCCAATAAACACCTTTATTTTTCCTCAACTATATTATTTATCAGAGAAAAGGATTTAAGGGACGAATCAGTTTTTTTTAATTAACCACAATATCTAACTTAATCACTCTAACAAAGTGATTTTTTATGCTCAATTCTCGACGGGGAATAACATTTGTGTGATGAACATTTAGATGTCTGTTCCGGGTCTAGGTCCTAATTAAAGAGTTGAGTTCGAGAATGGTCTAACAAATACGTTATTTGCAAATAACATTTTAAATGTTGGGAGCATTGTTTTCAATTCTACTAAAGAAAATCACCTTGTTAAAAGTTAAAAGAGTTTTTGGCGATATAATCCATTTTTATATTGAAACTGAGATAATTAAGATATTTTATGTAGGTTTAATTAATAATTCAATATTTTTGCTATTAGGAATCTCGACATCTGTGTCAACTAATCCGTTTTTAGACTGAATATCTCGAGATGTAATACGATTCTTGTTATTTTTAAAAGGGCATTAGATTATTTCTTTTCGAATTCAACGATACCAATAACTACACTTTGAAAAATAAACTGTTAAACCATTCTAGAACTCTATACCCTTTAATTACGTTTATTCTGATAACTGAGCCATGTGGTTTGCCACAACCTGATAAACTGAAATATGCGGTTATTGCAAAAATTATCGATAAAAAATAAAAATAAATTTCGCTACATTTCCACTTCTCTTTCCTCCTTCGCCTCCGCCTTTGGCGTAAGAGGTTTGGCTTGAAGATATTTAAGCAAGTGAAATAAATACTCCCCGTATTTGAACACATCTCTAAAGAGGTAGGCACTGGTACAACTAGTGCAAAAAGTCGTTTTTGGGAGTTGATTTTGAAATAATAAACTATGATATTTCCCATTTCTAACTCTCTTTATAGATTTTTTCGGTATATTCGCATCAAATTTCATCAAAATCGCTTAGGTGGCTTAGATGTGAAAGAGCAAAAGATAAACAGACCTTCCCATTTATTATATTAATGTGGATAAAGGAAAATAAAGTTGAAAAGTCGCCTTTGTGGTTTAGCTTCCTTGTGTTAGCGTTCCTTGGGTCAAGCCATCCAATTCATAGTAATTTTCAAGAATTGTTTATGTGTTAATTGGCTTGTAGCAATGGCATAGATAAATGTCGTAATTCGCACATCGTTGTTTCATTACTTAGCGAAGTATGTTTCTTGAATAAAGGTGTTAGCTTCTTCGACTCGTCGTAGGTGCGCTGGTTGTGCCTCTGCCTACCTCTTTATATGGATATGGGCGTGAAGTTAGTTTGTTCAGTTGTTTGTAAAATACATTTTTTAACGGATTATTCGATATATACCTTTGCATTCATTTACTCTTTTGTTATAAACGTAGCTTAGGAGATTTGTCACCACCCTCGTATAAAATCTAAACCATTTAATCATAGAATGTCAATCTACGTTTCCCAGGGTACCAACATACGTACAGACTCGTAATGCATATATCAATCTTTTATATGCGATTCCTTCCACATGACCGAACCAACTACTACTAACAGATATTATCATTGAAATTTAAAAATATTCAATAACCCCTGACAAAATCTATCCGTTATTAAGATAAAAACTATCTCGATTACATCAACTACCAAACCACAAAAAGTCGCATCGAAATCGGTACATTATTTAAGGAGTTATGGTATCACAGACATCCACTCATCTGTTGCCGTCGGGGGCCAAACATAGAAACGGTTACCTATTCAATATGAAAGTGTTTAGTACATACTAATATTGTAAATGGATCAGTGTGTTTGTTTGTACTTCTTTCTAGTCGTAACGATCTATGTCACAGTACAAATATGGAACAGTATGTAAAAAAATCTATTTTATACAAAATCTTAATTAAACATTTAGGTTAATTAGAGGTTTTGAAGGGGGTTCCCTACATATAATGTAACTAAGAACCATCTTAATTATGATAGCTTATCAGTCGATCCACTTAAAATACATACAAACGCACACACGCACACACATCCACACACACATACACACAGACACATACACGCGCACACACATACATACATACCCACAGCAAACATATAACACCCCTTTGCGGGGTAAAAATACTTACCTACAATCCACTTAAGCACTGTTATTTTATTTTAACAATCGAATTTCAATACCTAAGTGATTTCATGGCCTCGATAAATCCCAAGACGAATACGCTAATGGCTAATTTAAGACTATGGCGGAAACAACGTGACTCGTTTTGACATTGCACTCTCTGCTGCAGCACCGCTAAGCGGCTTAGCGGTCTCGTCGATGCACACGTGTGTTAGTTTCATTCAAATGTTTGTAGGGAGTTTTGATACTGTTTCATATTTGTACTGTGTCTATAATTATTACGATGTAATATTTGTACGTGAAAAAGTGATTTAAGTTACTTTTCTATCTACTTATCTGAATTCGGGACTGGGAGAGTAAAAAACGTATCTTTACGCCCATACCCATAAAGGATTAGATAGAGCTGCAACTAGAGCACGATAAATCAAAGGTACTTTTTAAATCCCACAATATATACAATGTACAGGTCGCAAACACACCACTAACCGAGCACTTATCCAATCCCGGACAGTTTTACTGTTCTAATTCTGAAGAATATTATTTTCCAAGATAATGTTTATGACAATAGCTAACACAGCAATAAAAGAATAAGCAAAATTCGTACGTTCGTTCACGACTAACGCGATGACCGAAGCATATTATTATTCATTTTTATGTGTACAAGTATAGTCTAGTCAATATAAGATATAAGGTTGCATTAAAGACACTTGGCAAATTTATGTTTTAAACAATAGTATGAATGTATTATAATACATTCAAGGTAATTTCCATGCTTTAAGGGGGTTGCGCTCCGAGATAAATAAATAAAATAAATATATAAATTTCACTGGACATGTTAAACAAATTGAATCTAACCCCAAAGTAAGCAAATTATATGCTTGTGTTATGGGTATTAGTCAACGATACTAATACATAGAAATACTTAAATAGATACCAGAATAAACTTATTAAACACCCAGACCTGGAAACGCAGACATCTAAATGTTCATCACACAAATGCCTGCCCCCGTCGGGAATTGAACCCAAGCTTCGCGGTTGATCGGTGTAGTTAGGCGTGTACGCTAGCCACTCGACCAACGAGGTGGTCAAACAGACGTACCTAAACAAGTGTTTTTTGTCTTTTACGCAGAATCAAAAATAATTTTCAAAAGACAATGGGCACACTGTAAAAACACCGTAAAAATATAATAAAAATAAAATTCCGTGGTAGTTATTTATATTAAAAGATATATAATAATTTTTGTTAAATTAAAAAAAGATGACTTACAACATAGCATTTTTGGGGATTTTGATGGTTATATACTCTAAACAATAGCTTTTAACTTATACTAAGTTTTCACCTTGGTGACTTTATTTGAACTTATAGTTTTTCAATCAATTCTAATAAAGTCACAAAGCTCTTTTTATTTTTTCTTCCTTGCACAAAAACACTCGAAGGATTTATACACATACTTAATAATATACATATTATATATAAATTCATATTAACTATAAATACTCATAATCCCCGATTTTGGATGTGAGCGTTTCTTTGAAAACTGAATTTACCAAAATAAATCATGCCAGCCTTTTAAAAAATTATTCATATGTTCTGAATATGAATATTTTCTGCCGTCACACTTATGACGATAAATATAACATAAAAATCAATCAAATGTAATTAATGCGCGGGGACACATAATAAAAAAAACTAAATTTAAAAAAAAGTATTGCAATCATCGTGGGAAATTTTGATAGATGTTTCTACATAGTTATGTGAATAAAATATCAAAATATCATTTTAAGTGCATTTGTTGTCTTATAGTTGGGTAGAATTTATTTTATATACATAAAGAAATATCCATTTAATTTTTTACAGGATATTATTATCATTGAGGGTTAATAATTGTAAAATACACCACCGTTTACAAAATCAGCAAAATAGTAATTATAGTTAAAGAGTTGTTATTTTTTTATTTTTTCGTCAAGTACTAAAAAGTACTAATTCAAAATCGGTGACTTTTCATTTTTAAGTTCAGTAATGATACGTCTACCATATGACAAGTTTTCAACCAAAGTGCAATTAATGCAACCTACTCCATACAAATGAATTTATTTTGACTAGACTATACTTGTACGGAGACTGGTAAAAACAGATAATTTGCATGACTCTGTCATTATTCCAACGTTACTGCTGGACGTGACGAAGCGAGAGTTGGGTATGTCCGAAAAAGCATCAAAGAAAAAGAAAAGGATAAATGCTGTCGAAATGAGAGAGATCTGTTTTGTAACGCTCGCTGACCGCATTCTTGACAGTGAGATTGAAAAAGAGTGAGAGTGACAGTCCTGGGTTGTTATTCCACCTTGAAATTGATCGGGTTTCATCCGAAGGTGAAGTCAATAGTCTCCGAAACCGGTGTGTTTATATGAAAAGGGTAATTCAAGTTTAAAAGCTATATATGTCCGCAAGACACACGATAGTCTCGGCCGATCCCGTAAGAGACTTGGCGTGAAAATAACTAGATAAATAATTAAATGACACACTTTAAGTTACCAATCAGATAATCGAACCCGAGACAACGTATCGTCAGCGCTAATATTAGACTACTAGGCCATAGAGGGTTATAAACGGCGATTATAAACGGGAAAGGTATTTTAACAAGCGGGTGTAGTCGCGGATCTAGATTATACATAATATACAAGTTTTAATCTCACGTTGTCTTTTATGGCGCAATCAGACGCTGTTCAAGTTGGTCTTTTGTGATGCGAGAAGCTTATTAACACTGCTTTTTGCTTATCTTCTCATTATCATCCATATTTTTAAGGAAAAAATACCTATACTGTAAACGCAATGTATGCGGAATACGTCATAATGTTTTTTTTTAATTGTATAGTTATTTTAACATTTATAATCGCCTTTATGGTCTAGTGGTTTGGTGTTGGTGTTGACTACATAAGGTTCTGAGTTCGATTACCTGGTCGGGCTTCTAAGCATCTTCTGCCAGTGTTAGTTCTTTGATTGTACCTCTCCCTACGTCTTTGGGAATACGGGCTTTAACACACAACTTCCTGGCTTCCATTCTACGCTCAGCCTTTTCTTTGGGTAAATGATATATTTTACACAAAGGAAACTTATTGATAGATAACTTATATTCAGTTGAATAGACCATATGCCTCTCTGCCTGGTAGCTTGTACGAGTTGAGCATAAGTTAAATAGATAGTTGCTGATGGTAGAGTGTTTTGCAGCAACTTCTCAGGGTAAGGATCCACGTGAAACCAATTCTTATCGCTAAGATGGAGTCATATTTGTGTCTAATGTATAGGACAGCGGGTAGACTTGCATAATTAATATAACATAGCGACTACAGGAACAATACATACTTATATGAGTGTCCTTAGGGTACTACAGGCCATTTTTTTAAAATATTGGAAGGCAAACAAGCAGACGGATTCCCTGATGGTAAGAAATTCACCAAAGGTGGTAATGGTGCGTTGCCAACCTGAGGCCGGGATGTTAGGGCTCGAGCAAAAGTAAGTTTATGGCTACCTTACCCTCCGAACCGGAACACGTAATGACTTTATGGCGGCAGGAATAGTTAAGGCGATGGTACCAATCCGGGTGAGTCGCTGCGAAACTCTACCACCTAGTAAGATGTCACAGTGTTAGTGACTTGAAGCCTATGCTCGCCTTTTACGAGCTACCTGGCATGCCAGGTTGTCTCCTACCATCATAAAACTAAGAGCTTTTTCACTGTTTATTATTGTTAAACCAAAATGCTATCATTGTTAAACCCGCGTGTTTCTTAAACTTTTTTTTTTTAATAAATGAATATCCCTAGACGAGTAAAACAACCTGAATATAACCAAAGTAAGCAAATGATTTGCTTGTGTTATGTAATACATAGAAAAAATTAAATAAATACTATAATAAATTTAATAAACTCTCAGACATCCTGACCTGGAAATGCAGATATCTACACGTTCATCACACAAATGCTTGTCCCCGTCGGGCATCGAAACTCAACCTCGCGGTTGGTTAGCGGAACTAAGCGTGTACCCTAGCCTTTTGACCAACGAGGCGGTGATTATTATAATAATTACTAGCTGACCCGGCAAACATTGTTTTGCCATATAAATTGTTTCCAGGAAAAATGTTTAGGGTGAACTACCCTTATTACTTAGGGGTATGGAAAATAGATGTTGGCCGATTCTTAGACCTACTCAATATGCTCACAAAATTTCATGAGAATCGGTCAAGCCGTTTCGGAGGAGTATGGGAACGAACATTGTGACACGAGAATTTTATATACAAGATAATATGTTTAATCATTAAGAGCAGCAAATTCTCCATGACCAGTTTTTCATTTTAACTGCCTCATGATTTGGTCTGGTGTTGGGGTTGACCGCATAAGGCATACCAAATATGGCAACCAAATCTGTGTTCTTTTAAATTTTGTAATAAAATAAACACTACCCGAGGTCGGATTAATGGCCGTTTGGTGATAAGACCGTCACTTCTCACTTAGTGTCTTCGGCTAATCGTGGGCACCCTGGTTGTAAGAAAAGAGTCTCCCAAAGAGATAGGTAGAAGATCTTTGGGGTTACGGACATGAAGATATTTTAGTTTCTTTTTTAACAAAATATGTCTCTCTCTTTAGGGTTGGCTGTGGTCACTTACTGGGCGTCACAGAGAGCGAATCAAAATACCAGATCCTGGTGGTGAGATGCAAGTTATGCTTCCGACTCGAGCTCAGGATCAAGTACATTCTGGTGATGTTTGCTTATTAGCTGAAAGCCCATATCGGATACTGAGGGTAAGTTTTTCTTAAAGGCTTTCTTAAATATATAAATAGTTCAATAGGCGATTTTCTATCTCTACAGAAAATAGTGTTCTTAGCTATTGAGCTATCTGCCGAAATTGGACTAGGAAATGGAAACCGGTGACCAACGCTACGCACAGAATAATAACAAACCGGAGATGTCAGCTTAGGATTCATAGTCCAGATCGAGTAAAACTTAGGTCAACTAATTTTCTTAATTATGGTTAAAAAGGTGATTCAATGTAATTTTTCTGTTTTTACAAAACTAATTTTAAATTATCACTATCTTCTTTCTACGAAAGCAATAGAAAGAGACAAACTTATTCAGTGCTGATAGATTAGTTTATACAAGTCATTTATACAGACTTTTAATCCTTTCCTTGGAGAATATTAATTAAAAACGTCACAAGTTATCATGTCCAAACTAATCTGAGATGTCCAAAATGTTCCATCTCTTTTGTTTTCGTTTCATTGGAAAAAGATATCATACAGTAGTTTAAAATAAGTTTAGTTGTTCAGCAGAATTACCACCAATATCACATTTATGTAACTTCGACGAAACGTTCTTTACCTAATTTAAATAACAGAAGAAGATGTGGAAACATACTATCGGACGCAGCTGGCAGACGCCTCTGATAGCCGCGACTTACCAAGTACTTAGCACATGAGCAGTATAAACTATCGGACGTAAGTCGCGTACGTGACTTTGAGCATTCGAACATCCGAAAAATATCTGGCGCTTGATGTTTTTGGCAGCTGTAAGCGTCCGCGGACAGCATATGCACACTTATCAGTCGCGGCTTACAGTCGCGTCCGTAAGCCGCGACTGATAATATGTTTGCAGTTTGAGGCTGGATTTCACCATGGAATTTAAACGCGATCAACGTAAAACCGCATTTATCAATTGTCAATAACGTCAATTAAATAAATTTTACTGTTAAAGAAATAAATATTTTATTATTAAGTGGTACGTGGTAAGTAGATGGAGATAAGATTTTATTTAAATTTAAAAGAGTATTTGCAGTAGCTTATAAACGGGATCACAATCTATAACCGAACTTGTTTACATTGAACTTAATTGTACTACGGTTGATATTATATTTATTATATATAAAAAAGTAAAAAGTATCTTCACGCACATATCCCCGGAGAGGTAGGCAGGGCAGCAGGGCACCTACGACAATATATCCCACAGTGTGATAGGTGGCAAGCCTATCGCCAACCAGGCACATATCCAATCCCCAGCAACATTTTTTTTATTAGAAATTGGAAAAACCCAACTTTCATTTTGTTGCCCAACCCGGCATTCGAACCCGGGACCTCATGCAGTCAAGTCCAACACCTGAACCGCTTGACCACAGAGGCGATTACGTGATATTTATTATATGATGTATAAAATCTAAGTAAAATTTCACCGCAAAGCCGAAATTTGGTTTGTCAATAATTCTGTCCAATTCATCTCCATTGCCATAAAAGAAACGCTTTCAATTTCACGATCATTATTATTTGTTTTACGTACATTTCGTGTTTCCAACTTCAAGTAAGATCATTATCATTCTAAAACCTTTTCGTACTGTGTACCTGTGTGGCAATGAACAATGCATCGAGAAACTTCCACAAGACAATATCACTGCCATAAAGTAGTACTTGTTTCGTATTTTCAATTTCCCTATATGTCTGAGGAACCTTAATAATAAAAGAATTGTTTCTCAGGCTGATATTTTTACCTCTAATACCATTTTCCGTCTTGACTGGTGAAAGTTTATTAGCTAAAGCTTTTTAGTTATTCTCATGTAGGGGAAGCCCGGGCAAAACGAATAAATTTATGAGAGAGAGTAAATAAAACATCAATCTGCTAATCAACAGGACCCTTTGTACTTTTTAATTTGTACTATGTTTAATCATATTTAGAGTAGAGAAACTAAAATTTAAAAATGTAATCAATTTTTATAATATATTTGAGCTTTAATGAAAGCTATCAATTATTTTTTTTCCCGGAGGCATCGGATACTTGGCAAGGGCAAAAAGGATAAGTAAAATTAGACATCGCATTGATCACAGAATTAGATGCCATTTTTTTGTAAGGAGGTCAGTTTTTAAACGTCCAGCTTTAGCACTGACTGCACTAATCTAGTCTACCGCTGGTGGTGCAACGTATTTTTCAGAATAGACTAAACAGTAACATTCTGCTATCTGGTTTTTGTTATACTGTGAAACGATTTTTTGCTTTCGCAAAAAAATGTAAAATAAACTAAAAAAATATATCTTAGAAAAAGTCAATCAAAAAACTAATTGCCAAAACGGATACATTCCTATCCGTTTTGCCCAAAGTATGTATATTAGAAACAAGTTAATATCTTCTTAAAATATTGTAGAGTAAATAAAAAGTTACCAATGATCACAAAATTTGAATATGTATTCCAATATATAAAAAAACATTTGTAAGAAAAATGGTGATTAAAACAAAAAAATATGTACAAACCTTTACAAAATTCATAAGAAAAGTGTCGTGTACTTAAAATGTGTTATAGTGCCATCTATACTGGAGTTTTGAAATAATCAGTTATTCTTTTTACCCGCGTTACGTTTCTTGCCCGGGCTTCCCCTACTGAAATGAAGCTTTTTGATTAAAATAGTATGCGATAATTGGATTTACCTTCTTCATTTATTCGGATTTCATTTTGAATGAATCCCGACAGCGTGAAGGATTTATTCAGCAAACATTCAGGTTAAATAGGTTTATTTACTTGCAATTTTGTTTATTGAGATTTAATTATTTTGCTCAGGTGGCTGATGTAGTTTTGAAATTTGCGGGTTAGGGTGATTGTATATATATACTTGTAGTTGCATACGGTTTTGAGTCAAAAAAGTAAGTAAGTAAGTATCTTCACGCGCATATCACGAAGAGGCATCCAGGGCACCCACGACTGGCCGCAGACACTAAGTCCCACAATGTTATAGGTGGCAAGCCTATCGCAAACTGGGCACATATCCACTCCCGAGCAACGTTTTTTTTTAAATAAGAAGATTGGAAAAATCAAGTTTCAATCAAAAGAAGATTGGAAAAAGAGTGGAAAAATCCAATATAAATTATCTATATTTCTAAAAAATTACTTGTGCCAATTTTTGTAGTGTAAAATCTACAAAACTAGCAAATAAAAAAAACTACTCTTTTGTTAGTGAAATCATCGTTAGACTTACTCAATTGAATTCATATATACCTATAGCAACATTCATTCATTGTGAATGTCACAGGAAATGAATAAAGTCAGAAATTATATGAAACTAGCGACCCGGTACATGCTTCGCTACGTTTGTGATCGCCTGAATGACGTAACACAAAAAACAAAAAAAAAACAAAAAACGCAACTGAAAAATGTTTTATTATGACAGCACAATCCCTATCTGAAAAAAGTTTCAATTTTACTGAAAAATACCGCCATTTATTTGAATTAATTTATAACAAAAATGTGATAAATGAAGAACCACTTGACCGATTTTATTCAAACTTCACATAAACCATCTACTAAATAATCCGAATAAAACCTAAACATTTGGTTTGCATAAGTAAGTCTGTTCTGGAGTTATAAAACTACATTGAAAAGTGGCATTGATTTATATATATATAGATTAAGTTTATTAAACGTATCACCGTTTGCCATTCGGAAATCCATTAAACAGCATCTCGTAGCTCTATGTCATAGAGAAAAGGTAAGGAGATAGTGCTACTGACGGATAGGTTCAGCTTTTATTTATTTATTTTTTTATTAGCCCAAGGTTTGCATTATTTAATGTGTGAAATCAGCGGACAAGTACAGGCGTCTCCTGATGGTGTTTCTGTCTCTGTCCTGTGGCCGGGTAGTTAAGCCTATTTTACAAGGATATTGGCTACCTTCCGTACCGTAACATGACTGAGTTATTATGGCTGCGGGGACAGTAAAATCGAAGGATTCTTGTAGTAGAGACCCGAGGAAGCTGCTGCACAGCACTCTACGATTAGTGAAGTTAACAATCTGGTAATTATTTATTTAATTTGTTTGCGCGTCTTCAGGGCTGCCTGATAGAGGCATAAGAAAGAAAAAAGAAAGAAAATGATTTATTTGCGGAATATGTGTGTAAATGAGATGTTACAAAAATATTTAAGTATATAAACACTAGCTGCGCCCCGCGGTTTCACCCTCGTAAGTCCCAATCCCGCTGGAACTCCGGGATAAAAAGTAGCCTATATGTTATTCTGGGTCTTCCGCTACCTACATACCAAATTTCATCGTAATCGGCTTTGTAGTTTTTGCGTGAAAGAGTAACAAACATCCATACATCCATAAATACAAACTTTTGCATTTATAATATTAATAGGATATTCTACCACATTTTGGTGTGCAAATATTTTAATACTGTTAAAAAAATATTATTTAATTACATACGCTTTAACTTTTAAGCCAATTATTATATTTATAGCTAGTTTAATTATTTGAAAAATGAAATTTATTTGCCGAAAATGTGTGTTAAAAACTAAAACTCTACTCAGATGTCACCGATTTTATTAAATACTTTGAATTTTAAAATGTTCTCTAGGCATTTTATACAATATCTAATTTTAACACTCGCCCTCTAACATAAGCATTGTACTTTATCCTCCCAGCAAAAGCAATGAAAATGTACACAAAATTAAATAATACAGCCTTGAAATACAAAGCTCCAGGTGTAGATCTTAACTAATTTCTTAAATATATTTAATCAAATGAAGTTAATGTTAATGGTAAATATAAAAACTAGCAGTCCGTCCCATCTTCGCACGGGTAGACAAAATTATTTGTTATCCTATCCCATTAATATTATAAATGTGAAATTTAGTATGTTACTCCTTCACGCAAAAACTGCTGTACTGATTTTCATGAAATTTGGCACACTCATAGACGGTAACTTGGATTAACACATAATATATAGTTTTTATTCCAAAAAATGTTCCTGTAGGGCTATTAACCACGCGTGAAACGCCGCGGGCAACCACTAGTTATGCATATTATCCTGCCTCTTGCCTCACTCTACCTGTTACCTAATAATCCAAGCATACATAGAGACAGACAGCGCAAAGCAACTTGTTTATTATTTTTATTATTTAGGTACGTACACGTAGTGATCCTGCTAATATAATAAATCCGAAAGTTTGTGTGTATTTATGTACGGATATTTGTTACTCATTCACGCGCGAATGGCTGAACGGATTTGTCTGAAATTTGGAACACATATATATTATTGTGACCTGGATTAACATATGGGCTGATTTTAATCCCGATCGCACATCGGGTTTCTGTGAAAATGCGAGCGAAGTCGCAGGCAACGCTTGTAATAAATATTTTTTTACAATAAGTTATTAATGATTGTGCTTTTTGACTTTAATATTTTAAGACATCATACATATCGACGTCAAGTCTGCCATAATCATCATACCAGATTTGAGAATTCTGAAATAAATGATACCGGCATTAGTCCACCAAACAATTACAAATATTTTTTTTGTCCATTCTTATTTGGGGTAGGGTTTGGTAGCATTGCCTGGATCCAGCCATCGCAATATAATTAAATTCAATATAAACATACTTAATTATTGTGCCAGTAAATCAATTCGTGAGAAACCCACCTTTTAAGATTTTTTATCTTACTGTTTTCTTTAAATTAATTGAAACAGTTAAAAATGTTTAAGATTTATGTATTTAAACTTTGACGTGGTTTGCGATGGATCTGATTTCACAATAGCGAACAATTCTTTATTGCCAACTTGGGTATTGTCTATACACGGAGCTTGTTTTGTATAACGAAATTTCTAGTAAGTAAACGCACTGTGTTTTTTTGCAATACAAACTTCAAGTCGCTTCCGGAGCATCATTGCGGTGAAAATAGAAAAAGAAACAAGAAAAGAAACAAATAATTAACGGTTTGCAGAGCAAAAATACATGTGGAAATAACTGTTCGAATTCAAATTTGCAATTCCCAACCTAAGCAGAGAAATTTGTCATTAAAATGTTCAAGTAAATGCCAATTTTATATGTAAGGACCTAATAAAACTTAACTGGCTGGTTGCCCGCAACTACGTGAGCTTAGTATATATATTTATACAAATGTTTATCCCCTAATACTTTACTTTATTTCCTTGGAACAAAAGTAGAGTATATTTAAATTCGGGCCCATATTAAATTTTGTCAAATTAAAGATTTGCGCAGTTTTGCGTAAAATTCATAAAATGCTATCGTATATTAGTTAAGTAAGTAATTATCTTCACATCCCCGAAAGGGTAGGTAGAGGCAGAACCAGGGCACCCACTGTTAGCAGACGACACTAAGTCCCACAGTGTGATAGGCAAGCCAATCGCCAACCGGGCATACCTGTATCTAATGCCGAGCTGTTTATTGTATTAGAAAATTGGAAATACCACATTTACCCAGGATTCGAACCCGGGTCAACTCATGAAGTCAAGTCCAACACTTGGACCGCTCACAGATGCGATATTTTAGTTAAACGAAGTTATCGCTTCATTGCACAACAATAATTCACGTATAACTCAACTTAATTTACCTTTTTATTCAAACAAGTGTTAGCAATATTTTTATAATGAACTCTTATTTTTCTGCAATTAAAAGTGGGTGAAGTTTAATTAAATATTCAATGACAGCGATCATACAGTAATCGAAGAAATTATATTGTAGCTAATCATTGACAAAAACTAATCTTTTTAATAAAATTTGTTTAAAATTGTCCGTACCAATATAAATGCGAACGTCTGTCTCCTTGTTACGCTTTCACATCTTACCAGCTGAACCGATTTTGATGAAATTAAATAAGCATGTAGTTGAAGACCTGAGTTTAAACGTAGAGTAGCCTATGTATTATAAAATCAACCACTCAATTATTATAATGAAGGACGAAATAAAAGTATTATAAATGCGAAAGTCTATATGTCTGTTACGCTTTAAAAGCTAAACAGAAGCACTGATTTCGATGTCATTTCATATGCAGATAGTTAAGAAATCAGATTTCATAGATTGTGACTTTTTTCTCAAATCATCCCTGAAAAGATTGTAACGGGGCCGGGGGGGAATGTTTGTATGAAAACCTGTTCTACTCTAAAGTATTGCTTTAATAAAAACAATTTTTTCTTATTTACTTATTTGCTTTAATAAAATGACATACATTCTTGTATAATGAGTCTATTGACCGCTTTGGGAGGATAGCGTACACCCTTAATGCTACCGTCCAACCAAAAGGCTCGGATTCGATTCCCAACGGTGGCAGGTATTTGTGAAAAGAACGTCTAGATGTCTGTATTACTTGGTTTGGGCATAAATATTTAATTTATTCTGGTATCTATATGACGCATCACTACATTGTATAAAACAGTCACTTCCTCCGTTCCTATGTCCCTTTGTATGCTTAAATCTTTAAAACTACGTAACGGATTTTAATGCGGTTTTTTAAATAGATAAAGTGATTGAAGAGGAAGTTTTGTATATATATGTTATACCCGTGCGAAGTTGGGGTGGGCCGCTAGTAGGTACTTAATAATTTAAATGCTAAAGTCTGCCTTTATTTCCCTCTGTTATGCTTTCACCAGTTTGGCGCAACTTTCATATAAAAAAATAACTATGTATATGGAAGTCCCGCCTCTTATTACGTAGTATTTATATACTCTTTGGCTTTCAGTATTAAACTACGGAATCGTTCTCAATGAAATTTGATAGGACGTAGGGTAGGATAGCCGGTAGACATTTGTACAACAGGCCTTTCAGTAAGGCTACAGATGAGCGACCAACTGTGGTATCTATAGGATTGGTCATGGTTGTCTCTTGTCATTAGGAAAGAAAAAACACTAAAAGACATTTTTATGGTAATGGAAGGCAAACAAGCAGACGGATTTCCTGATGGTAAGAAATTCAAGCCGCCTACAGACACGAAAGGTGGTAATGGTGGCCAGGATGATAGGCCTCGAGCAAAAGGAAGTTTACGGCTACCTTACCCTCCAAACCGGAACACGTCATGACGTTATGGCGGCAGGATTACGTAAGGCGGTGGTACCAATCCGAGTGAGTCGTTGCGACACTCTACCACCTAGTCAGATGTCACAGTGTTAGTGACCGTAAGCTCATGCTCGCCTTTTACGAGCTGCCTGTAAGGAAGGCAGATGGTCTATTATGCAAAGGAGCCCGGACCAACACGGGGAGGGAACATTTAGTAAAATCCTGCTGTGGTCATTTAAATCGGTTAAGCCGTTAAGTTGCAAATACTGTAATTAACACGAATTTCTTTTATACATAGCTAACTAGCGGCCCGCCCCAGCATTGGACGGTTATGAAATATACATGCAAACCTTTCTCTTTAATCATTTTATCTATTAAGACAAACCGTATCAAAATACGTTGCGTAGTTTTAAAGATTTAAGCATACAAAGGGACATAGGGACAAAGGAAGCGACTTTGTTTTATATGTAGTGATGTGTAAATATTACGCAAATATTTCGCAATATAAATGCAATATTGTTTAATGTTTAAATATGAATCAACCAGGAGATAGTGTGCCTACGTGTGCGATAGTGTTCATTCAGATAATTTGCACTATAGAGCCTGAAGCTTTTAATTTCAGGAATTAAACAATTCAGACTTAGTATTTAACAGATTTTTTTAGAAGATTAGGAAAACGGATTCAAAAATTATTCACGTAGATCTATACAAAGATTCTTGTAACGCGTCTATAAGCCCATTCGAAAAACTACCATCGGATCGGCACGCGGCCACTCGCTGAGAAGATACGGCGAAAGAAACTCAGCTTTGATTTTTTCTTATAAATCTAATTTACAAAATTTATTACATATATAATTAATTTGTACAGGTATGTGGAGCAGTTAATTTCAAGAATTTCTGTCTTCTAAATATTCTGAAATCTTATTATAACACTTACCATACAACTTAATTTTAATATTTTTTTAAATTTATTTAATGCTCGGGCAATTTATTGTTAAAATCATCCGCAACACCACGAGTATAACATATGGGTTGTCGACCTTTTAAAGATGAGTACTTTACCCCATGATGGTCCATTCTCCTTTGCAGAATAGGCCTTCTGCCTTCTACCAGGTAGCTCGTAAAATGCGAGCATAATCTTACCGTCACTAATATCTGACTAGGTGATAGAGTTCCGCAGCGACTCGCCGGTTAGTACCACTGCTTTACCTATTCCAGCCACGATAACGTAAGTGCTTGCTATTGATGTGTTCCAGTTGCAACGCACCATTACAAACTTTGGTGTCTGTTGGCATCGTGAATTTCTTTCCAACAGGAAATCCGTCTGTATCTTTGCCTTCCAATATCATAAAACAAAAATTAAATTGGCCCATCGTTTGTACAGACAGCTCCAGACTTCACGAATCCTTTGCAAATATGTCATCCTAAAAACTAGTAAGGATATAGTTTTTCATTTAATACATAATATACTTAAACAATCCCGAAAATGTTATATATTACTCGGCCAATAACAAATTAATTTTTTAAGTTATTTTTTGGAAACATTTTTCCATTATTTAGAGTTAGTTAATACCTATAATTTAAACAGGCTTCTGCTTTTAGGATGATTTATTTTGTCTAGTATTAGATGCATTGTATACTTTTATGAGCACCATTGTACAGTTACATCTTGT
>NJDD01000882.1:642498-660093 GCA_002245505.1 Calephelis nemesis
AATAAGGAACAACTGTGAGGGAACTAGGAAAAACAACATTTAAAATTTTCCCATACAAACGGGGCGGGTGGAACGAAGTTCGCCGGGACAGCTAGTAGGCGATAAATTACATTTCATAGTGAATAGTTAAGTGGTATAACTTATCTTTTACTTTAGACAAACAAGTGGACGGCAAACATATCTAACAGTTATCGGCTAATCACAATAAACTGTGATAAAATCAACGATCAAAGCTTAAAAGTTCTAATCTGTACAAATACACGTATTTACTAACACATTTGTAAGAATGTTACAAAATGTTTTCCCCGTGTTGGTCCGGGCTCCTTTGTAGAATAGACCATATACGTTCTTTGCCAGGCTGCTTGTAAAAGGCGAGCATAGGCTCACTGTCATTAACACCGTGACATCTGACTAGGTGGTAGAGTTTAGCAGCGACTCGCCCGGACTGGTACCACAGTCTTACTTATTCCCGCCACCATAACGTCATGACGTGTTCCGGTTCGGAGGGTAAACTTACTTTTGCTCGAGGGATGTTAGGATCCCGGCCTCAGGTTGGCAATGCACCATTACCGCCTGTGGTGTCTCTAGGCGGCGTAAATTTCTTAACATCAGGAAATCCGTCTGCTTGTTTGCCTATATCATAAAAAAATGTAAAAAAAATCTAAAATGCTTTTATTAACTTGGTAGGTATTTACGTACCTACTAGTGTATGGGAAACTTAGAACGTGTTTTACCCATTTTTAAACGCATGAATAAATTGAAACTTTACAAACTTACAAATATAGTCATTTAAAACAATTATGTAGAGCATCACAATCTTTATAATCGAGCGTCAAACCCAAATATTTATTAAAACGTATAAAAACTTTGAACAAAAAGTAGAAAATATATTTTATAACATATAATAAAAATATTGAGTGATCAAGAAAAAAAAATAATCATGTTAAAAGCGTAAGATAAAGAGTAAATATAATTTATGATATCATAACAGGCACCCGGTTCTTTTTATTATATTTTTTTCCCTTAACCTCTATGTTTTTTATTGATTTTTTTTAAAGTTTGTGTTCTATTTTACTTAATTATTTATTTATTTTATATTACACTTTATTGTACATGTAATAGAGATCTACAGCCAAAGAATACAAATAAAAACACTGTACGAAACGTAAGCTTATCTCTAACGAGAGATATCTTACAGCTAACCTACTACTAGTTAAGTTATAACCAACTGCAGTGCTTGGACTTGAGGAGTAAAAAAGTATATTTTTTTTATTTTTACTATAGTTCACTTTTGTAATAAACCCGTTTTCCTTTGTTTTTATACTACTATTTTTGTATGTTACCATAGTTAGGTTTGAAAACTGTAACAAAAAAGACAAGTGTCGTTTAATTGCAATTAAATTTGACACTTAAACCGTAATTAATCACCGTTTGACATATTGTTTATGAGCTTTTTAGAATGTTTTACCCGGAACATTGCATGTTTTACCTATCTCGTGGGAAGTATTATTTGTTAACAGTTATTATCGCCACGCCTGGCTTACGTCTTGGCAAAGCTTATATACCTTTAGCTAATTACAAACCTCGGGGTGACACTGTTAATAAACCTACCTTGTCGAGTACAGATAAGAAACAGTTATCATTGGCCATAGGAGCCAATTACTTTAAAACTCTGGATTTATTTTTGAAACAAATAGTTTTGTCTTGTTATTAAACTACTAGCTATCCCGGCGAACTTCGTTCCACCCGTTCGGTTTGGAAAATAATAAAGTATTATTTTTCATATTTTCCCTGCAACTTTCCCGGTTTTTTCTATGTAAAAACCTTCTCCTGATAATAACTAACACAATAAAAAAGGAATTAGCCAAATCAGTCTAGTCGTTCGTAATTTATGCGCTTACCAACACATTTAGCGATTCATTTTTATATTATAGACTAGCTGTCCCGGCGAACTTCGTTCCACTCGCATGAAAACTGGGAAAACTTGAAATGTTATTTTTTCTAGTTTCCTCGCAGTTTTTCCTTTTCTCCTTACCTTTTAAACCTTCCCTGAACTTCTACAAATATTTCAAACCCAAAATTAGCCAAATCGGTCCAGCTATTCTCAAGTTTTTGCGAGACTAACGAACAGCAATTGATTTTTATATTATATAAAATGAGGTCTAAATAAGTAAACTATTTATTATTTAGTTTGTAAAAACTGTAACACCTAGATTTTTGATAAGATGTTGGTTCAAGAATAATTAAGTGTCGTATGTAAGTCAGACGAACTTTTTAGGGTTTCGTAGCGGCTTGGTTGAAAACGGAGCCTTCATAGATTTTATATGTGATATAAAATATTAGAACTAGTAAACATGAAAACTACACAGTTGGAACTTAATAAGTTTGTGAACCGCTTTACAATTTTCACACATAAAAATAAAAGGATTCAACTAATTCAAGTTCTATAAATTGAACTAGAGTGATGTATTTAAGAATTAAAACGGTAGATTCCTATCCGGGCAAGTTGCTTTACGGCACTATACCAGTAGATGCCCCAAGATGCAGCTATATAACCTTTTTTCGCAAAAAAACATTTGTTTTTCGTAGAATTTGTAGAAATGACAAAGTTATGTTTACGGTTTTAAATATTTTTTTTACTTATCGCTGACTATAATATATGGTTCAAGCCAATTTTATTTGAAGATTTTCCTTAAATTTACAGAACATATTTTGTTGGATTTTTACTATCTTACTTTAAAAGCTATAGAAAGAGAATACAGATTTTATTACTACAATTCTCAACTTTTTAACGATTGAAATTGAAATGTTATTATATCCAATGTCACTTATCTACAAACATCCTGCATGTAGATTTAATGAAAAAAAAAACCTTTTAGTGCCATGTACCACCAGTGGTCTCTTTGGTAATTACCTTCATTTTATCCAGTACTCGCCTCTTGCGAGCTACCTGGCAGAGAGGCAGATGTTCTGTTCTACTAAGCGGACAAGGCCAACACGGGGAACACTATTATTAAACATATTTTACACTTCTTCACAAATTTAAAAATTAAGCTATGAGGTAGGTTATTCTGTGGTGCTTATGGTGGAAAATGTGGAATAAATAGTAGTTACTACCCAAAGACAAATGTCCTACCTTATTAACCTGATCTAGCAAGGGGTAAAAAATATTTTACGGTATTTTACTAACATAGTAATTAATCGATCAGGTAGATTCATCTGTGGTGGTCACCCTGTCTAACTCTGCTGCCTGCCAATTGTCATTACCTCGTATACAGAGGTAAGCGATGAATTCACCGCCATTTTCTCGTTCCTAATTTGGCAACGTCTACTACTTGGACGTGAGTTACATTTTTAAAGATCTGTCTCGAAAGCTCTCTTTATTAAGTCAACTTTTTCAAGTATGTCCTAGACAGTATCTATCCCATTTAGTATCATTGCCTATTCTATTCGAGCTGATAGCTTGTGCTTGCTATTGTCGTGTTTATGACCAAAACCGGAATACGTAATCCAAGATTCCGAACATAAAGGACACACCAGTAACAGTAACGGTGTCTGTAAGCGATGATTGTCTTTTATCAGCAGGTAACCTTTCAGCTACTACAATTAAGAATCATTGAATAAATCATACTCTCTAATAAAAATACATACGTTAAAAAAACGACTTTAAAACTGAATGGCAAATAATAAAGATTTAATATTAGTTTATACTATTATTTATAAATAAATAAAATAAAAATAAATATCTCTCTCTAAATCTATATCTCTTTATATTTTGTACTTTTTACTATTATGTTTGAAGTCGGTGCTAAGCCTTAAACTAATAATTATAAGTATTAAATTGACTTCGCATCTACTTCAAATCTATTAGTAAATGACACATAGGTATAGATATATATATACACATAATAGGTAGTAGATAAATGATATTAAATCTTTTTTTGCTTTTTAGTTTTGAAGTCGCTTTTTTAACGTAGTTATTTTTATTTAATACTTTTTAGTTTATTGCTGATGTGGTTTAATTTAATAAAAATAGACATCGCTATAGGTGAAAATAAAGAAAAAAATGCTCATAAATTAAAAACTCATGGGCCAACCTAAATCAAATTTTTATGGGACCAATTCAAAACTATTCCGCATCAAACAAAAAAAAATTACGAAAATCGGTTCAGAGACCTCGGAGAAATCAGTGTACATAAATAAAAAAACATACCGACCGAATTAAGAACCTCCTCGTTTTTTTGAACTCTTTTAAAAAGGCTAGATCGTAATAGGTGACGCAAACGTACCTGGAACCTGTGATATCTTTATAATTTATTAAAATCTATGTGGTTTTATCAAAATTATTTTGATATCGATTAATTAGATATCAAAATAATACATCACGTATCGATGCCAAAACTTTGGATCCCTTTTTACAAAAATTGCGCAGACGCAGGAGCATAAAATTTGGCACACTTATAGTTTATGTGTAGGAGAAGTGCAGAACGATAATATTTTTCAATAATAATGCTTTTGAAGTACATTAAATCAATAAATAAAACGTTACTCACACTACCATGCATTTGACACACACTAAAAATACATTATGATAACGATAGAAGATCACAGATGCCGCTCTAAAAAGTATAGAAACAAAGTAGTTGGTCTTAATAAATGAAGATGGTGTTCTTAACAACAAGATATTAAAATGTATTATGATCGATTTTTGACCAATGGGTAACCACTAGTATTGATAATAATTCGTCACTAAACTTCCTTAACTTCATCAGCTTTACAATTTTCATACAAACTGTTATCCTCTGTTAAAGTCCTTAGAATACTTCTGATAAGGTTTCTGAGACAGACGAACTTGCGTATTTATAGTATTAGTATACATAGTATGGCTTATACGAAATCGCAATAACTTAACTTTTAGAAAAATCACTTTATTTTTAGAAAATGTCACAACCGACCAATTTTTGATAACTGTTTAAAAACGATACTATTTTCTTACGAGCTGCATGATAGCAGCAGAATATGTCTACATTTTAATGGAGTCGGAAGACTACTCGGGGCAGTTATTTTTTTTCTAAAGCATATTGACTATATAGGTTGAATTAATTACTATTATTAACATATTGTTCCAAGATTCGCACTTAAGTCGTTCTCATCGAGTTGATAATATAAATCTTTTGATAATAAATTTAGTATACATCTAACTGAAAACAATGAAAACTTTTCAGGTTATTTTTTCAAAATAATTAGTTTAGGATTTTTATCAGCCATTTTTAATATCCCAAATCTGATAATATAGAAGAAACTTGTCGTAGTTACACTATTTATAAGTCCAAAACATTTGAACCAATTTGGCAGAAAATTGATAATAGAGTTAGGGAAGGACATAGGATACCTTTTACTCTGTTCGACTGCGAAGAAACGACAACGGGTGGAAAGAAGTTCGCCAGAACAGCTAGTTTGTTATAAAATATATTTCTTTCGATTCTCAGATCGGTGTAGGTCGATGTAGATTCGGACCTTCTACTGTAATAGATACCTGGGTTCGAATCCCGGGTCGGGCAACAAAAAGAAAATTTGGTTTTTTCCAATTTTCTAATAAAAAAAATGTTGCTCGGGATAGAATATGTGCCCGGTTGGCGATAGGCTTGCCACCTATCACATTGTGGGACTTAGTATCTTCAGCTAGTCGTGGGTGCCCTGGTTGTGCCTCTGCCTACCTCTTCGGGGATATGGGCGTGAAGATACTTCTTTTTACTGTTATAGATAGTAGAATATGACATACTATGATACTATGCATGTTCATACTATCATTATAGTACAACATCCGAACCTCTGGTAGTAGTAACCCATCTCAGTTTACTGAAGTTCAAGCGATATCGATGATATTATTACCACGAAAATGAAAATACTAATACTAATTGCGAAAATGACATCAAATTTCATTAACATGTGGTTATTAACTACATTACTCTAATAACACGTTTACACACGTTACATACCTATTACTTAATTAACTCTAGTAACACTCATCAGATCTTATCCAATTTGTATAGAAAACATTGTTTCGTACCCTACCTTACGGACATCAAAATCATCAATATCAGTTTCCAACTTACAGAATAACCGCGTAACAGACAAACAAAACACATAAATAAATAAATATCTCTGGAAAAAGTAAGCAAATTATAGGCTTATGTTATTAGTGTTAGTCAACGATTAAAATACATAAAAATACATAAATAGATACCAGAATAAATTTAATAAACACCCAAAAATGCTGAATCTAAATGTTCATCATACAAATACCTGTCCTCGTCTGGGAATCGAATCCAAACCTCAGTTAGTCAGTGCAGTTAGGCATGTTCAACTCACTTGACCAACTTGACGGTCAAAAACAAAAGACGAACTGAGACCCTCCCTTTTAGAAACGGTTAAAAACGAATAAAACTATGTATAATTTTAACATATTTTACACAATTTATAAGTGTTGCCAATGCCAATGTTACGAGAGGTTCTATATTTTATGTAATATTAGAAGCAACCCGAGCGTACTTGGAAATTATTACCACCACGTAAAGACCCTAACTTTGTACTACTAGATGTTTCCCGCGGCTACACTTTCATATTATAGAAAAAAGAAAAGAAAGAAAATATATTTATATGCGGAATATGCGTGTTGAAGATGTTACTAAATTATTTAAGCTTTCCAACATATTCTACCACATTGTGGTGTGCAAATATTTTGATATTTAAAAAAGTAAATATTTAAATTTGTACACAAAACTTTAATTTTCGTACAAAAAATAGTTTTATAATGTAATAATAATATCAAAAATAAATTACAAAACAATTTCAAATGTAGATAAATTTAACCCTGTCTACCTTAAATAACTATAGTTATTTAGCAGGAACCTGTTTAGATATAAGGACAAAAATTAGCCTTCAGTTTATCTCCACACATAACGATTAATTAATAGGATAACTGCAAACAAACCAATTTCGATTTCTATCATTATCTAAGTACACAAAAATATTTCTATTTATTTTCTTGGGATTCCACTATCAGATCCAGGCTTGGAGGTATAGGCCATTCTTGGAAGTACACAACTTTTTCAAACAAATGTTTGAAGTGAAAAACTTCTAAACTCGCGTCAGGACACGCGACATGATCTAAAATTCGTAATACGACGCAGGGCGCTTGCGCAATTAAGACAGCGCAAGGCGCTTGCGCAAATGTTCGTGTTGTCATTTTTATGTACGATACCATTTTAAAATATCAAAACTGCACATGGTTAGTATTCAAACTTTCACTCCGGGAGTGCCTACAGAAGAGAAAACTTGAATAAGAAAAGAAGTCTTTTTTTTTGAGAATCAGTTAAAAAATGATGAAGAAATCAATTAACATAATATAAAAGTAACACGAAAACTAAAAAAAAATCTATGCTTGATGAGACTTACTATGTAGCTAAGAATATTTTGGATCACGTCAGCTTTTTAGTGAAATCAGCATTGAAATCGGTCAATCCGTTCAAAAGTTCTGATAACATAGACACACCTACTCTTAAATAGCAGTCGAATAAGTATCTCCTTTAATAGACGTCGGCTAATAATTATATAAAAACACTCGACTATGACGTGAAATGACAAACAAACACACATTTACACTTAATAATCGGTATAAAACATTTTTGTATTCATCTGAATAAAAATATTGTTTGTATACGCTTCAAAAATTTTAAAACGGTTCGACCGATTTAAACAGTTTTTGTTTGTTTGATTAAAATTGTTGCAGTTCACCGATTTAAATCATTCTTTAGAGTTTTGTTTGATTAAAATCATGTTTATAATTTAAAAACAAAATCACAAGACGAAACTGTTAGTGAAGTTTCGGGCGTAACCTTTTGCATTAAACCAACAACTTGTTTAAATATAATTAGCCGACTCCAACTTTTTCATTAGTACTACTATCACTGCCACAATACTCCCTATTTCCTACCAGTTATTTTTGAGTTGCGCTTAATAAGAGGTTATCCACTTTGAGCACCCAGTTTTTCGGCACCTCACATTCGGCACCTAGCCTAGTCCACTTTGAGCACCAATTGGTATTTTTGGCAGGTGTGCATAGTGGACACAAATTTATTTTTCCATTTATCAAAAATTTATTTTTTAAATTTATTTTTATCGCCTCTGTGGTCTAGCGGTTCAGTTGTACTTGACTGCATTAGGTCCCGGGTTCGAATCCCAGGTCGGACAACAAAAAAAAATTGGGCCTTTCCAATTTTCTTATAAAAAAATGTTTCTCGGGAATGGAAATGTGCCCGGTAGGCGATAGGCTTGTCACCTATCACATTGTGGGACTTAGTGTCTTCGGCTAGTCGTGGGTACCCTAGTTGTGCCTCTGCCTACCTCTTAATGTATATTAATTTGAATGTATATTAATTTGAAAAGAAATACTTTTGTAAACACAAAATATCTCAACGCGGTATACTTACATGAAGTTAAAAAAACAATAAACATCTCTGTAAAAAATATTGACCTAAGTTTGTAGTAATTCTTTTTTACTTTTTATTAACCACCTTTATTACGTAATCAGTTTTGGTGAAATCTTATCTAATTGTAACTCTTTTTATATTTATTAAATATATAACTATTATATACAGGAAACATCACATTTATTGCACAATCAGCTTTATTTAAAACTTACATATTACAACACATTATAACCTGTTTTTTCACATATCACATTTCTTGCAAAATCATTATTTCATAGATATCAATATTTTTAATATATTTTTTCCAATATCTTTCATATTCGTATTTTTGTTGAGCTTTCTACATATGGATGCAGAAATTTGTAACAAAGTCTATGATTTCTAAAACCGTTTACGCACTGTATACAAATTTGATAAAAATTGGATTTGACCGCCATCGAAACGGATTCCACTTTCGGATATTTTACCGCAGTGTATATGCAATGCAGATTTAGTCCGCGAGTCAGTGCAGCAATTACATAGATCTAGAGCAATGTCATGCTTCTATTTATCAACGTTGTATAAACGTATTATATACCCTATTCATTGATATCTATCATCGTTATCTGTATATTAATACGTGATGCCAAAACATAGGACTCCTTTTTACAGAAGTTGTAAAGACGCAGGAGCACAAAGTTTGGCACACTTATAGTTTATGTGTAGCAGAAATGCAGAACGATAATATTTTTTAATAATAATGCGTATAAAGTACATTAAATCAATAAATAAAACATTACCCACACTATCATGCATTTGAGACACACAAACAAATATATTGAGATGGCGCACTAAAAAGTTTGGAATCAAAATATGTAGTTGGTCTTGAGAAATGAAGATGGCGTTCTTATCAACAAGCTATTAAAATTTATCATGGTTGAATTTCGACCAACGGGCGGCCACTAGTATTATAAAATGTGCAAAAGTCTGCACCAGCAACTGGCTTCACCAAATTGTAGTCCGACTCAAAATTTATACAAAATCAAATTTTTGCATAACACTAGGGGCCCGTCCAACCTTGCCACGGCTAGACAAATTTACCTATACGCTACTATTCATACAAACCTTCCTCTTGAATTACTCTATTTTTTTTGTTATCGGGAGGCAAACAAGCAGACGGTTTTCATAATGGCAAAAATTTGTTCTGCCTAGGACACCAAAGGAGGTAATGGTGCGTTACCAACCTATATATGCGGGATGGTAAGCCTCGAACGAAAGTAAGTTTACTGGCTGTATTATCCTCCGAACTAGAACACGTGAATGGAAAGTGTTAACGTTATGGCGGCAGGAACAGATAAGGCGGTAGCACCAATCCGAGCGAGTCGCTGCGAAACTCTACCACGTCAGATGTCACGACGTTAGTAACGGTAAGCGTATGCTCGCCTTTTACGAGCTGCCTGGCAGGAAGGCATATGGTCTATTCTGCAAAGGAGCCTTCTGATGGTCTATTCTGAGGCCGCGATTCCGATCCGGTGGTAGTTTAAAAAATGTCGACGGGCACAAATACCACTTGTATGGTTCATGTGAATAAAGATTATTCTGAATCTGATTCTGAGCCTGGAATAAGACAGGGTGAATGTATCTCTCTCACGGGGACTATCTACTTAAAAAATGCCATCCCAATCCGTTGCGTAGTTTTTAAGGTCTTAGCTATGTAGGTACAAACAGCGTAAAGCAAGTTTGTTTTCTTTGTTTTATACTGCTACTGAAGATAGCAAGTAAACACACAGCTCTAATGGTAAGAGACAACCGTAGCCAAAAATACCATAGTTCTGTGGTCCATTGTTAGGCCAATTGCTGGTTTACGGCTAACCTACCCTTCGGACATGATACTGACATTATGACGGCAAAAATAGGTAAGGTAGTGAATACCTACCCAAACGAGTTGCGGCATTCTATCTATGTAATCTTTGCCTACTTCTTACGAGCTACCTTTTGGTCACTTCTACAAAAGCTACAATAAACACAACAGAAAACACTCGCTATTGTGAATGCGACCGAACACTCACCATTGTGAATGCGACCCAACACTCACTATAGTGAATGCGACCCACACTCACCATTGTGAATGCGATTCACGAGTATATAAATTCGGAGTATTATGAGTATTATTCTAATTACTAGTAAGTTCTATTAATTCATGATAAGCTCCATGTTCACCAAATTGAGTATAAAGGTGTATAAGTTGATTATCATTGAGTGCTTTTGTTGTATTATCTTATACAAACATCAGATAATACGCTCTGCTTACTAATGATACAAGCTTATTATCGAATATTTTAGCCGCACGTAAAGACCGATGATGGTTTTGTGGTACCAACATACAAAATGTTTTTGTTTCGCCGCGCCAATACATTGCCGAGTTTTCCATTGACAGCGATAAGTTTGAGTGAGGTTAGTCTTTTAAAACAGTAATGAATAATTTGATATTAGATTTAAGCTTCACAAGTGATTATGGGTAAAATATTTTTGGAAGAAAAGGTACACGTGATTCTTTTGTGTTTTTTTTTGAATAAGGTAGGTCAAATCAGTCATTTCTGAGTGCAACATTATTACGCTTTTTAACCATCTCATTATTATAAATAGACTAATGTATAAGGACTTTAAAATAAGTTGAACCTACTTTGTGTTTATTAATAAGACGATTATTGCTTAAAGGGTATATTACTACCCGAGGGCAGGATAAGTTTTAGATAAGGAGAATGTTGGCTAAGGTGAAGCATCGACCGAAAACGTGATCTGGGAATTTTTACTGCCCGAGATGCGTACGTATTTTTGAACCCAACGGAGCCGGATACTGGCCTTGTTTACGGGCACAAAAATCTTTTACCCTATTATTCGCATTACTTTAAACCCTTTATATATTTACCTTATATATTAGGCAAAGTCATAACATATATTAATGATGAGTTCGTCAACATTAACAAAAATTTATGAATTATTAAGTCTAACTCCAAACTGTACAAAAAACTGTAAAAAAATGTATGTGGAAACATCTCGGTAAGAGTAGCTTTCTAATGGATAAAGAACAACTAAATCGCGACGGTTGTACCTAATAAAATGGTTTTAGTCGGTTTTGGTAGGTTTATTACCCTTCTTTATTTATTTACCAAACCGTTTCTTCCTCTCCGTGCTCTTTCCCATTCATACAATATTCATTCGTACTAACATGAGTCAAGCGAACAAATGTTGATATAATCATAAGATTTTCACGATGAAAGTAATTATCAATTTAAATTGTAAATAATATTTGTCTCTAGAAACTACATCCAGGGAGTTAAAATGTTACTATTATTAGTCTAGATTCTGGAGTAAATCGATTTATTTTTAGTACAAAGTGGATAAGTACCAATTTTGTAACTTGTTACCATGAGAAACTACAGCAAAGTGTATAAGAAAAATGTGAACTTTATCTAATTATCAAAAATTCCGTTCCGTTCCGTAAAAATTTGTTCCGGTTCGGTGGATAAGATAGCCAATATTCTTACTTTGCGTGAGGTCTAACAGCCTGCCTTGACGTTGACAACGCACCAATACCAAATTTGGTGTTTCTAGTCAGCGTGAATTTCTCACCATCAGGAAATCCGTCTGTTTGTTAGTTAATTGACTGTCATATAAAAATGAGCTCTAAAGTTAAGTAACAATTTTCAATAACCGCCGACAAAGCCTACATTTAATGTAGCTAATAACCATCCAGATCACGTCAGCTTTTAGACTTAAAAATCCGATTCTTAATCGGTCTATCAAAAATTAAGATGCCATAAACAGACGGACACATATACGTCACACTTATGGCTCGCCTTTTCTGTCGGGGATTAAAAATTAGGCACTGCCTAGGACTAGGTATTGTTTGCCTAAAAGTGATACCCTTCATAACTTGTCTATCACTGTCAAATTTTATTATTGAAACTTAAATATCTATAATATAAAAATAACTTGCTAAATGTGTTGGTAAGCGCATAACTTCCGAACGACAGAATCGATTTGGCTAATTCTTTTTTGTCATGTTGGTTATTGTCAGAAGAAGGTTTTTATGAAGAGAAAAACCGGGAAAATTGTGGGGAAAATGGGAAAAACAGTACTTTATTTTTCCCATACAAACTGAACGGGTGGAACGAATTTCGCCGGGAGAGCTAGTTTAAAATAAAATGGATACTTGGATGTGTGTGGCACACATAGTAAAAACCACTTTATCCTCGACTAAATTTCTATGAGAAAAAGTGTAAATTAAAACTGGCGAAAAAAACACAACTTTAAAAAACTGGCGAAGTGATTGCGTAACAAGCTTATAAAAATATATAAACTTTTTAAGATTGTGCTACTTTTTGGAGTCATTAAAAATATGGTTCTTGTATCTAGAAAAAATATGGAAATAGAACTGTGAGTTTTTTACATTTTCTGATTCAAAGACATTTGTTTGTGTGACCGTCTCTGTGGTCTAGCGGTCGGACTTGACTTTTTGAGTTCCTAGATACAACACCGCCTTAGGCAACAAAAAAATGAAACTTGTCTTTCTAATTTGCTAATAAAAATAACATGCCTAGGATTGGATACCCAATCGGTGATAGGCTTGCCACTTATCACATTGTGTGACTTCGGCTAGTCATGGGTGCCCTGGTTTTCTTCTGCCAACCTCGTCAGGAAAATAGCGTGAAGATGCTTTCTTACTTTTGATTGTGATTTTTCAAATACATGTAACTCAAGCTAATAAATAAATATCCCTGTACAATTTACACATGTCTTACCCCAAAACCAAATTTTGTGTCCATGTTAAGGGTAAGGTGACAACGATACTAATATATAGTGATACATAAATAAATGGCCCGTATAAATTTACTAAACACCCAGAATCGAAAAAATATTTCTCCCCAATACATGCTTCCATCGGGAATCGAACTTAAACCAAGAGATTACAGGTAACAATTTGTAAAAGGACAATTCAAATATGTGTGAGTGTGATACAATTGCAAAGAAAATAATCTAAATAATTGAGTTATAATGCTAGCAAGCAAACTTATTTAAAATTAATAAATCCGAAAACAACTCAAACTTTAAAACAACCGAATCACAAATCATGTTGCTAGAACAAACTGTTAAGAAAATTCATATATGTTTTTGAAAATTCGTGGAATTCGTTTCATCAGAATAATTTTGATTTGATTATTTATTGGAAAATATTTGTTTTAGAAGATAACTTTAAACTGCAAAAGCATACAAGTAGTGTACTTCATTTGCAAAATCGATTATATTGGTATAGAATGTTCTAGACCAGTCTTTCCCAAAGTGGGCGATAGCGCCCCCTTGTGGTCGCTGGAATAGTCGGTGGGCAGTAAGGAAACGTGAAAAAATGTTTTTAAACTCCAGTCTAAACTAATATGTTATTGAGGTTTTTTATGAGAAACAACGGGGTGGAGGGCGCTAAAAAACTGATTTCAAAGAGGGTGTTACATGAATTAAGTTTGGGGACCTCTGTTCTAGACGGTTATAAATACGGGTTGTAAATATAGGTCTGCATCCGTCTGGACTGTTGATTTAATGCAAACTAGTGGTCCCCTGTTGGTTGAAATTTTACCATAATACATTTTAATGTCTTGTTGATAAGAACGCCATCTTCATTTTTCAAGACCTACTACTTTGTTTCCAAACTTTCTAGTTCGCCATCTTTGATCTTTTATCGTTATCATCTATATATTTGTTTGTGTGTTTCAAATGCATAATAGTGTGGGTAATGTTTAATTTATTGATTTAACGTACTTTATAAGCATTATTATGGAAAAATATTAGCGTTCCGCACTTCTGCTACACATAAACTATAAGTGTGCCAAATTTTATGCTCCTGGTTCCGCGCAATTTTCGTAGAAAATGGTCCAAAATTTTGGCATCACGTATTAATATATAGATAATTAGATGGAAATAAAGATTCTGCCAAGGTCAGCTTGGAAGGCATGATTACAATCGTCTAGAATCCCTTTATATAGGGTCCTCCATAAAAATTTAAAGAAGAAACCAAAATCAAGTTAATTAAATACAAAGCAAAATTACTGGCATCAAAAATTGGCATTCCTAAAACCCTTTATAATATTATATTATCAAGGGTTATTAAAAAAAATTATAATATAATGTTATCCAGGTTTTCGACGCTTAATAAACTTATAATCTGTCTTTCATTCAGTATAAAAATTATCGTCTCTGTGATCTATCGGTCCGGCGTCGGAATTAGCTTCCTGGGGTCCTGGGTTCGATCGCCGGCAACAAAAAAAGTTAGAAAATGTATATTTTAAATTTTCGAATAAAAATTACGTTTCCAGAGATTGGATGTGTGCCGGGTTGGCGATAGGCTTGCCATTGTCATTGACATTGTGGGACTTAGTGTCTTCTGTTAGTCGTGGATGCCCTGGTTATGACTTTGGCTACTATTTCGGGGATATGGGCGTGAAGATACTTTACTTTGTAAGAATGTCAAATTTTGCAAGAGTTTTTAAAATGCTAGCAAACGTTTAAACTCAACTGACTGTAAACTTTAAGAAAAGAAATACGAAGCACATGCACATGTAAGTTTCGATTTTAATCATACTTCATCTACGTAAAAAAAGTGCCAAGTGCGAGTCGGACTCGCACACGAGGGGTTTCGTATTGTCATCTATCAAAAATAACGTTTGTTGCATGGGAATGCCCTTTAATATTTACTTTTTTGTTATTTAATTATTTATTTTGAAAGGTTATATTATACAAGTAAATATTCAGTGAAAATTTAAAGCATCTACGTGTAAGTATTTCTAATATTTACACGACCAAAAATTACTAAAAAAACACGGACCCCTTTAACATTTTATTTTTTTAATTTTTATATTTGACGTTATAGCGGCAACGGAAACACATCATTTGTGAAAATTTCATCTTTCTAGCTATCACGGAATTTTGAGATACAGCCTGGAGACAGACAGACAGCGGAGGCTTAGTAATAGAGTCCGATTTTACCCTTTAGGTACGGAACCCTAAAAATAACACTAAAGTTAAGTAACAATTTTCAATAACCGCTAGCACAACCTACATTTAATGTAGCTAATAACTATTTCGATCACGTCAGCTTTCAGACATTTTCACAGATTTGAAGCGTCTACATGTTTCCGTTTTTAACATTGAGCACAAAAATACGAAAAAATCACCTTTATTGTATGGGGGTATATCCCCCTAATATTTTTTTTAAGTTTTAGTATTGGTTCTTAAAGTAGCAACGGAAATACATTGTTTGGAAAATTTCAGCTTTTTAGCTATCACGGTTTACGAGATACAGCCAGACAGACAGACAGCGGAGGCTTAATAATACCTTTTTTTACCCTTTTGGTTACGGAACCCTAAAAACTTATGTCTACTAATTGAAAAACAACTTCGTTTAACTTTGTGAAACATTATTAGGGGATCTTGTTCTTGTGTCTTGGCTCTTCATGCAGGCCCAAGGTTAGATGCCTGTTTGATTAAAATTAATGTTGATAAATTATTCCCTAACCTGTAATGTAATATCGCAAGCTAGACCAAGCTTCTTCGCGGCAATAAACTATTAAACATTCCCTTTGACTAAGTTATTCAGCCAATTTTAAACGACTCCAAAAAAATTACAGTTTCATTTTACCATTTTAAGGTTTTGGCATGAGCGTTAACATTTGCTAGTACGAAAAACAAATTTTCATCAACTTACCCGATTTAACAAACATCACGCGATTCAAAATTATTCATTATTCATTAAAAGTCATGTATGGGTCTTTAGTAAAGCGGTGGCCTCCTCACTCAAGCTCATCTAGTGAGATTTGCCGGGAACGTAATGTATTTCCTACACGATACACTAGTTTCTTCATGTTTACTTCACTTGTGTACTAAAAATAAACAAAATGCCTCCAAAATTTATTAATGTCAGTCAACTAATTCGTATAATACACGAATTTAAATAATTACGAAAAAACTACGACCATTTTGCGATGGCGCCAAAACCTCAAAGAGAAGCTTATTAGGTATTTCATGACGTTTCTTTTTCTTGTATATGTGTGCGATTAGTTAGCCAGTACCTACCTATGGAATAGATTTTTGTGGTTCTTTTATTAAAAGGCAGGACACGAGTTGAAGGTGGCCCTATATAAATTTGACTATGTCAAAATGTCACAAACAAACAAATGTTTTGAGATATACACATTACTCATTAATGTGAAAGTATGTCTGACTGTTTTTGCTTTTTTACCGCTAAATCGCTGAATAGATTTGAATGAAATTTGACAAGTATAAAGCTAAACATCCGAGTTCAAACACAAGTTAACTTTTTTATTAAAAATCATCCCCAATGCAACTACGATAGGGGATGAAAGTTTGCACTACATCGTAATTCATCAGCATAGAATAAAACTGACGAAGTTACAGGCAAACTGCTCATCTAATAATGGATATATTTTCATTAAATATGTTGACGACATCATGGAAAGTAGTTTTGTACCATCTTCCAATAATTAGCTGGCTTTCGAAAAAAAAAGAATAATCTTTATTCACGTGAACCATACAAGTGATACTTGTGCGCGGCGACATTTTTTTAAACTATCACCGGCCACACTTAGAAGGTCCGGCGAGAGAAACTCAAAAGGCTCGTCTTTTTTCAATAGTAATAGTTATAAACTACATAAAAAATACAAATTACAATCTAATTTTAACTTAAATAAAAAGTAACAAAGTACAATAAATCACATTACAAATTGCAGTGGGAGATTGAAACCTCTATCCCCAAGCGTCTCCCAAATACTCTGAGACCTTATAATAGCCTTTCTTACATAATTTTGCTTTTATTCATTTTTTTAACTTATTTAAAGGTAGACCTCTAATACCAATTGTAAAAACGTATGCATTGACCCAAAAAGTATTTACTAATTTTATAGAGACGAGTTTTGTAAACGGCTAGATTGCTTTTATTTCTCGTATTTACATCGTGAACATCACATTTTTTTTGTAAACATGAATAGATTTTTTACATAGGTACATTAAATTCTCATAAATATATTAAAATATTTATTTTTTTAATTTTTATTTT
>NJDD01000882.1:662872-711447 GCA_002245505.1 Calephelis nemesis
CAATAGGGTCCTATTTTACCCTCTAGTTACGGAACCCTAAAAAATAACGCTAAATTTAAGTAACAATTTTCAATAACCGCTAACAAAACCTACATTTAATGTAGCTAATAACTATTTCGATCACGTCAGCTTTCAGACATTTTCACAGATTTGTAGCGTCTACATTTTTCCGTTTTTAACATCGAGCAAAAAAATACGAAAAAAATCAAGTTTATTGTATATACCTCCCTAATATTTTTTTTTATTTTTGGTATTTGTTTTTAAAGCAGCAACGGAAACACATTATTTCTGAAAATTTTACCTTTTAAGCTATCACGGTGTACGAGATACAGACTGGAGACAGACAGACAGACAGCGGAAGGCTTAATAATACCCTTTTTTATTATTTTGGTTACGGAACCCTAAAAACTTATGTCTACTAATTGAAAAACAACTTCGTTTAACTTTGTGAAACATTATTAGGGGATCTTGTTCTTGTGTTTTGGCACTTCATGCACGCTCAAGGTTAGATGCCTGTTTGATTAAAATTAATGTTGATAAATTATTCCCTAACCTGTAATGTAATATCGCAAGCTAGACCAAGCTTTGTCCTCGCGGCAATAAACTATTACAAATTCCCTTTGACTAAGGTATTCAGCCAATTTTTAAATGACTCCAAAACGATTACAGTTTTTATTTTACTTTTTTAAGGTTTTGGCATGAGCGTTAACATTTGCCAGTACAAATACAAATTTTCATCAACTTACCCGATTCAACAAATATCACGCGATTCAAAATTATCCATTAATCATTAAAAGTCATGTAAGGGTCTTTAGTAAAGCGGTGGCCTCCTCACTTCAGCTCATCTAGTGAGATTTGCCGGGAATGTAATGTATTTCCTACATGATACACTAGTTTCTTCATGTTTACTTCACTTGTGTACTAAAAATAAACAAAATTGTACAAAATGCCTCCAAAATTTATTAATGTCAGTCAACTAATTCGTATAATACTCGTACACGAATTTAAATAATTACGAAAAAACTACGACCATTTTGCGATGGCGCCAAAACCTCAAAGAGAAGGTTATTAGGTGTTTCATGACGTTTCTTTTTCTTGTATATGTGTGCGATTAGTTAGCCAGTACCTACCTACGGAATAGATTTTTGTGGTTCTTTTATTGAAAGGCAGGACACGAGTTGAAGGTGCCCTATATAAACTTGACTATGACAAAATGTCACAAACAAACAAATGTTTTGAGACATACACATTACTCATTAATGCGAAAGTTTGTCTGTCTGTTTTTGCTTTTTTTACCGCTAAATCGACGAATTGATTTTAATGAATTTTGACAAGTATAAAGCTTAACATCCAAGTTCAAACACGCGCTAACTTTTTTGTTAAAAATCATCCCCCAATGCACTACGATACTGGTATATAGACACTGGTATATATAGTAATATAGACGGGGATGCAAGTTTGCACTAAATCGTAATTCGTCAGCATAGAAAACTGACGAAGTTGCAGGCAAACTGCTAGTCTAATAATGGATACATTTACATTAAATATGTTGACGACATCATGGATAGTTATTTGGTACCATCTCGCAATAATTAGCTGACGTTCGAAAAAATTTAATTATTATTAAATCAAGTCTTTTTGATCAAATAATCAGAATTAGAAAAATCTTTATTAACTTGAACCATACAAGTGGTAAACATTTTTATAAACAACCAGCGGCCACACACTTAGAAGGTCCGGCGAGAGAAACTCAGAAGGCTTATCTTTTTTCAATAGTAATAGTTATAAACTACATAAAAATACAAATTACAATCTAATTTTAAGTTCAATAAAAAGTAACAAAGTACAATAAATCACATTACAAATTGCAGTGGGAGATTGAAACCTCTATCCCCAAGCGTCTTCCAAATACTCTGAGACGTTATAACAGCCTTTCATACATAATTTTGCTTTTATTCATTTTTTTAACTTATTTAAAGGTAGTAGTACTCTAATACCAATTGTGAAAACGTATGCATTGACTAAAAATGTATTTACTAATTTTATAGAGACCAGTTTTGTAAACGGCTAGATTACTTTTATTTCTCGTATTTACATCGTGAACATCACATTTTTTTTGTAAACATGAATAGATTTTTTTACATAGGTACATTAAATTCTCATAAATATATTAAAATCTTTATTTTTTTAATTTTATTTTAGGGAATCCCTTACATTAATATTACAAAAAGCTCTACTAGATCGTTTCTGTAATACAAATATAGTAAAATTTGTAATATACATAATACTATGAAAAAAGGTAAGTTAAACTATTAGGATTGTTTCAACATCTGTTAATATTCTTATTTTTTAACCGTCTCTAATAACTATTTATATGGTAGAGTGTTTTAGAGTAGCAGGTCAGGATGGGTACCACATTATCTATCTCTACCCCCAAACGTCAGTGCTTGCCATTGCCTTATTTACAGAGGAGAGCCAGCTGGTAAACGTGACAGTACGTGACTTGATATCCTGTTTTACGGTAGAGACGCATTAGCAACATGTATGGTGTCTAAAGGCAATGATTGTCTACAATATTCAGGAGAACCACCATCTTGTTCTCTCACATAAAATAAATGTGTGTGTGTGTGTGTGTTTGTGTATGTGTATGTGCAATATAGATGTGTGGATAATCGTGTATGAATCATGCCAATAAATACCAATAAATAATTTTAACATATTTATACGTATATAGTGTACGTATTACTATTGACGAGTATAACAGATGTTCTCGAATATCTAAATTGTGAATGTCACCTTGACGGTTCATGTGTCTAAGGCCAAAAATATCCAGATGAGGTTTGAAGGGTTTCTCTCCTATACACACCGGCTGTTCCCTCAGAATCAAAAATGCCAATTATTCGCCAAGCCGTCTGTGGTTACCTTTGAACTTTGAAGTACCAATTTATTGAACTAAAGTAAAAGGTTCTATTCCTAATCACTATACTTGAACTATATATTTTGTAACAATTTTTCTCTGTATCTTCATGCTCGTAGCACCGAACAGGTAGGGAGATGTTCAACGAGGGCACTTATGACTATGAGATATAAAGTCCTATAGTGTCATGGGTTACTAACCGGAGACTTGGCTTATCCTATCTTATTTGACCATCTCATCAGTCGGAGAGCTAGAGCACACGCCTAACTTTATCGATCGACTACAAGGCTTGAGTTCGACTCCCGACGGAGGCAGGAATTTGCGTGATGAGCGTATTTTAGATATCCGTGTTTTTGGATGTAGGTTTTTGTTAAATTTATTTCAGCAACTACTCAAGTATTTCTAAGTAAGAGTGGTCCATAATTCCACCATAATAAATTTAATATATTGTTGATAAGAACGCCATCTTCATTTCTCAAGACCACATTTTTTTTTTTCAAACTTTTTAGTTTTATCGTTATCATCAATATATTTGTTTGTGTATGTCAAGTGCATGGTAGTGGGGAAATGATTTATTTATTGATTTAATGTACATACTTTATAAGCATTATTATTGAAAAACATTAGCGTTCTGCACTTCTCCTATACATATACTATAAATGTGCAAAATTTTATGCTCCTGCGTCCGCGCAATTTTCCTTAAATAGGGGTCCAAAGTTTTGGCATCACATATTAATATAAATATTTTTATCTTTGACTAAGAACCACTATTTTTTATTATTAATATTATTTATCTAATCCCGGGCAACTTTGGCTTTGTTAGAAAAACGGAAAGTTTTTGTAGTCCAACTAGGGATTCGAACTCGGGACCGCATAAAGCCGAATCCAACACCTGACCACTAAACCGGAGAGGCAATTCGGTTTTATTGTAAAACTAAACATGACCTTCGACCTCACATGTCTATAAATTTCTTAATTCAATCGAAGATCTTTTCTACGTGACCAATTTCAATGTTCTTTGATCTTAAGTAAGACGGACATATTTAATCAAAATCAGATGGGATTCGGTTTTTAGTAGTTTGCTATTGCGTGAACAAACTGACAAAAATGTAATAAAGATTAAAGACGATCCTTCATAATCGGATTATTTTTTATGAAGTATCCGCGATGTATATACACTGAATTTTATTATTTAAGTAATAAAGAAAGTAAAAATGTATATTCACGCCTATATCCCGGAAAAGGTTGGCAAAAATACAACCAGCGCTTTTATGACTAGCCTAAGATACTAAAGTCTCACAATATGAAGAAAGAGTGGGATGGAAAGAAAGTGTTGGTGTTAAAATGCGAAAGGGCATGCTCAGCTTTTTCCGTTATGTGGAAAGTAAGACAGATGAAAGATTGACAAAGTATATTCATAATGCGAATGTGGATGGATGTAGGGACCCGGGGAGACCAAGGTTGACATTCCACGATCAGATCGCTCGGATATTATCCGAGGGTGGTGTCAAGAGTCTCCGAAACCGGCTTGTTTGTATGAAAAGGTTAATGAATGTGAAGGAAGCCAGACAGGTATGTTAGGATCGCGAAGTCTGGCACTCGACACTCTCTGCCTACCCCGTAAGGGACTTGGCATGTAGATATGTATGTATGTATTTATCGTTGTTAATAGACTGTTTTTAAATTTCTGGTAAAATGATGGACCTGTAGGGTGTAGATTATATACCTGACAACTTTGGTCACAGAATGTCATGCACCTATAACATCTGTAGTGTAGGCCACGTGATGGTTTTCTCTGACCATAAGCCGTGTCCCCGATCTTTGTCTTATCCTAAAATAATGATTTACGTTTAGAATGCTTTCGTGATTTCAATCTTGCACATTAGGCTTATACTCGGGTCATAATACGGCAACACACCCAGACTATATTCTATGGTATCTGTAGACAGGGGTTATGGTGTTTCCATCAGTATTACTATATGCTTGTTTACAGTCTCATAAAAAAAAAGTGGAACCTATCGACTTTGGCTATGGATTTGGCGAAAAAATTACAGCGGGCTTATATTTTTTTAATTAACAAATAATTTTGGCTATATTGTATTGATGTTATTCCAAAAAACATATAACACAAATATGTGTATCACATTTTTATTTAAAAATTACATTTTGAGATACGGTATTTTGGTAAAAAAATATTTATTTCATCAGAAAGAGATTGTCTAACACCTTGAATTCTGACTAGGTGGTAGAGTTTAGCAGCGACTCGCCCTGATTGGTACCTTACCTATTCCTACCGCCATAACGTCATGACGTGTTCCGGTTCGGAGGGTAAGGTAGCCGGTAAACTTACTTTTGCTAGAGGCCTAACATCCCGGCCCCAGGTTGGCAACGCACCATTACCACCTTTGGTGTCTCTAGGCGGCGTGAATTTCTTATCATCAGGAAATCCGTCTGCTTGTTTGACTTCCAATATCATAAAAAAAAGTCTTAACAAGAACAGGTATAGTAGGTAAAATGTAACGAAATATTTAGACAAATTAAAAACTTAAATTGAAATCACTATACTCTTTTTTTTAACAAATGAGTGCCAAAAAATGAATCGTATTGATTTTCGTCCACATAATCAACATTTAAGTTCATTTTAATCAATCAGAACGCGCTATTACAATTTGACAATGAGAACAAAGGCATAGTGCCCGCCCCTCTTAGCGATTCATCTCACTCCGTCAATATTAGAAATATGCGAGGGACTTACTCAATACTCGTTTGTTAAAATAAATAGACGATAGGGAAATCAGTTTTCGAACACAATAAAGGTACTTAAAATACGCAACGAATATAAATCCTACAACAATTTTCTGAGATATAAAAACACAAAAATCATCAAACACAGGTACATATTTCACACAGCTCGTCATACACACAACATGGTACTATCATACAAACGCTATTAAATAGAAGAACAACAGAAAGAACGAGGAAAAATAATCGCAACATAAAACAACAAGAGAATTTATAATAAACTAGCTGTTGCTAGCGGCGTTGCCCGCAAGTTTCCGATACATTAAAATCGGTTCAGTCGGTTTTGCGTGAAAGGGTAACAAATAAACATACAAACTTTCGCATCCATATTATTAGTAAGATAACATACGACATTAAATTTTCATTGGAAACGATATTGTATCTTTTTTTCTATAGGTCACTGGACATAGTACATTTTTAAATCTGACAAAAAAGATAAAAATGTAAATTAACATTAGCACACAATACATGTTTTTGCAATAAGAAATCGGGCTCACGACCGCACTCAGAATTTTAATTATCTTTTAGTCAGTCATACAAATTTCCATACAAATTTGTGACTTCACGATAGATTAAATATTAATGGACGTCTTTAAATGTGAACGTCAGACCAATAAAAACTTTTTCAATGGTCTTAAATCGAAGGAATTTTTGAAACAGTTTTTTTTAAAGGAATAGATAGTGGTACATCTAATACCATCACGAACATATTTAAAGGAGAAATAAGTAAACTGGAACACCCACGATTATTCAACGATATTAAAATAGGGCTACGATAAAAGAATTTCCCTTTTTTCGCTGGTACTAGGTGACAAATACATTCTACGACAGATACAAATGCGACATCTGTATATCGATTCTTAAGAAATATAAGTAACTAAAAAACTTTTATTCCATTTTAACGACTTAAGATATAAATTCTTGACTTCGGTTTGAATCTAAGGAATCTTAATATTTCTTACAATAAGACATCTCAAGAATACATCAAACGATCTTTTGTACTTCAGATTTTTATAAGTCTTTAAAATTGCTTCAATAGGGAGAAGCGAAAAAGGAATGATATTAAAATCTGAGAATAGAGTTAAGTATTGCATCTACGTATTTATCACCTGCATCAAAAATTTAATTCTCCTGGTTGGTAAGGCGTCTGCTACACAGTCATGCAGGTGTCAGTCAATTTCATCAGTCTTGAATTACATTTAAATATTCTTCTTCTTTTATAAATATGGCTTTCGATCGTTTTTCATGACTTATGTAGCCAATGTCAGGTTAGTTAATTCTTATACAGTCATTAGTCACTATGTTCAAAGTCTTGTCAAGTCAGGGTCTTGAGTAAAGCGTGGGCTTCGTTACTTAAGCTCATCTAGTGAGATTTGACGGCAGCGAGGAAATACACGATACACTAATTTCTTCATGATTATTTCATTTGTGCACTTTCACTAAATAAAATTAATCTAATTCTCTTCTAAATTAAGAAATTTCACTCAATATAAAAATTTAGGACCACCTTAATTCACGATGGCGCCAAAACTCCGTTTAAATATTAACTGAGAGCAAATCTACCATATGGTTGATGTTGTCATCTAAGACACGATACACGGTAAGTTTTCTTACCAGTTTTTTCAGATAGCCTATTCTAGTAGGAAGTAACTGATGTTTGCATGAACTTCATTACATTTTTTACTCTCATGGTGGTAAACGACAATTGTGGTATATAGACACCGTAGATGTTACAGGTGCATTGCTATCTTGTAACCGGTATGCTAGCCCTATCGTGCAAGTCTGATGACTATCTTACTCGAAGTACCAAACATGACAGAGTATTTATAGCGGCAGGAATAAGAAAGGTAGTGAGCCCGGGCAAGTTGCTGTATTTGCCACCAGTGGTCTTTTCTGACGGTTATTTTACCCAAGGAACCGAAACATGAAAGAGTAGCTATAGCGGCAGGAATAAGAAAGTTAGTGAACCCGGTCAAGTTGTTCTGTCTGCCACCAGTGTTCTTGATGGTAAAAACGTATTTGACTGTGCTCGCCACTTACGAAATTTTTGGTAATAATACAGATGGTCTATTCTAGACATGAGACTGAGAGCAACACGGGGACACAAATAAAACAAAAAAGTATCTTTACGCGCATATTTTCGAAGTTATAGGCAGATGCACCCACGACTAGCCGAAGACACTAAATCCCACAATGTGATAGGTGGCAAGCCTCTCGCGAACAGGGCGCATATCGAATCCCGGTCATTATTTTTATTACTAAATTAAAAATATAAATTTTCTGCTTATTTTATTTAAAAATATACATTTACCCGGGGGTCGAACCCGGGACCTCAACGCTAACGCTAACGAACGGGAACGCTAGACCACAAAGGCGATTACATAACAGAGGGGACACAAATACATTGGTTACCATATATTTAAACTTAATTCGTGACTGATGGAATTGATTGACGCTTGCATGACTGTGTAATAGAAGTTTTATGAATCATTGCATAAAGCGAGGAGTGATGTGTAATATTCTACATAAAAAATATTACCCGTCAAAGTATTCACGTACAGTACACGACCGTGGCCATGACACTGCTATAATCCATTTTTACTCCCCTACCCAATACGTAGGGTGTTATAAGTTTGACGTGTGTGTGTGTATGTATGTCTGTCTTTGGAATCAAGCTGTTCTTGAAATCTGACGTGATCGAGATAGCTATTAGCTATACTTTCTAGTCCTGGCGTTTAAGGTCATCAGCTCGTTTCGAAGCATCGGAATGGATATTAGACGAACTATGCGTATTTATCTCACTTTTGAACATTTGTGCGACACTAACGAATGATAGTATACTTAATTGAGGTAGTCTTATGATTAAAATCGAAGAACTAGTCATAACTCTGGAATACCTACTGGTAAACCCATCAAGCCTGGACTCATTCGATTCGTATTAGTCAAGAATTTAAATATATAAACACATATTTACTAAAATAAGTTAATAAAGTAAGAACAATAAAACTGCAAAAAATCAAATTCCAATTATTTCAATACCATGTCGCGATTTCTTAATTCTTTTTACCCCACATAAGTTTCATCAACGTAGCTTTAGTATTTAATAAATAATAAATAATGTAAATATATACTCCTTGGACACGTCAGACAAATTGAATCTAACCCCAAAGTAAGCAAGTTATATGCTTGTGTTATGGGTGTTAGTCAACGATTATAATACATAGAAATACTTAAATAGATACCAGAATATATTTAATAAACACCCAGACCCAGAAATGCAGACATCTAAATGTTTATCACACAAATGCCTGCCCCCGTCGGGAATCGAACCCGAGCCTCGCGGTTGGTGGATGTAGTCGGGCGTGTACGCGAGCCACTCGACCAACGAGGCGGTCAAGGAAATTTATAAACCACTATTCAGTTTGTGATAAAATAAATATGGAACCATGTTAGAATTATTTTTCTAAAAATGAGAAGATCCTGTTATTGACCGAGTAACAAACATATTTATACAGGCCCAAAAGGACCTATGTTTGTCACTCAATACTGTCGTCTCGTCGGAAATTCAATCCAAACCCCTTGAATTTTTAGTACGGTAGGTGTAACCTTTTGACTAACGATGTAAGCGGATGTTTTTGATTGTAAGTGTAAAATAAATGCAACCTAAAGATCTAAATGGTGCGTAATACCAATCTGACTTGCCGGATCCGGGAATCGCATTCTATACCTTACGTAGTTAACGTCAAATCCAAAACAGAGGCAGTTAAAAAAATAGATTGGAATAAAAGCTTTTACTTCAAACTGTTCAAGATTATTTAAAAATAGTCCAATAAATTTTACATAATTCGTGAAAAGGAAAATTGACTGATATGTATGTCCATTTTAGAAAATATCCCTAATGCGTCTACAAAGGAGGAGGTAGTATATTCTACTTATTACTATTACTTACCAGGTATACATTTATGTATATTCTTTTTGATTTCTCCGTTATTTCTAAAGTGATTCAATTTTTCATGCAATAATGCGTATTTCCGATGATGAGACCCACAGGAAATTGAGTAAAATCAAATTCGGTTTTAACCCTCCGACCCAAAACGAGGGGTGTTATATATTTGACGCGTCTATATGTGTGTGTGTGCGTGTGTATGTGTGTCTGTTTGTGACATCATAAATTTCGATGGAATGGAAAAATTTAGGTATACTTTGAAAGCTGATATGATCGAGATGAGATCATATTATTTCGAGAGCTTTACTTTTTTTAATTGAGTTTTATTCCAGTATAACTACATTCCAGTATAACAGTATAACTGTATTCCAGATAAACGGGACATAGGTAGTTTAAATTTGTGCATAGGTAGTATAATAATGCTCAGATAAACTGCAACAACGCCTTTTTTTTATTTGAGTGTTATTGCAGTTTATTTTCGCATTATACTACCTATGTGTAAATAGCATTACAGGGTTATAAAAAAGAAATAACGAATTCAGCAAGTTTCTACAAGTAAGTACATAGGATTAGGTTTTCATGAATAAATTATAAAAGTAAAAGTTTATTCTCCGTTAGCTTTAAGTGTTAGGCTGTTAGCCGAATGGGTCACGTTTTGGTTTTAAAAGAACAAAAGCTTTTGGATGTCGACCTTTTACGTTGAAACTATTTTGTCTGTAATATTTCCACTACCATGTTGTAGTTTATCTATGTGTTATGTCATCTTCTTTAACGTCTGTAGAAAAACTAGAAGTTTCTGGAAAGTTTTTTAAAATTTTAACCGAAAGAGGAGCGTGGGGTACTTTGGGCGTGTCTATATGTTCGTTTGTGGCATCATAAATCCTAAGGAATACACTAATTCCAAAACGGTTATTTAATTAAAAATTTACGTCATCACGATGATTTTTACCTATATCGTAAATAGATTTTTCTCGGGGGCTATTGGTCGTTTTTGAGTATATTAACAGTGCATTTAAAAAATGATAAAACTGACTACAATGTTTTCCAAATCGAATTACCGAAGTATATGGAAGCGCATAAATTTCGAAAGACTGGACAATTTGATTGATTTTGGTTTAGACGTAGGTAGGCAGGCTAACTTTTCCTGGACTTGAAGGTTCAAAAGATAGGAAAATGGGAGAAATTACAATGAAACTAGAAAAAACAACATTTTGACTGCATCCCAAACAAACTGAACGGGTGGAATCAACTTCGTCGTGACAGCTAGTTATTAGTCGAATTAGATACTGAAAACGTAAAAAACAATTACCAGTATTGACATTTTTTACAAAAAAAAATGATTACAGTCTCAACTCAACGCGTATATGCTTTTTTTAAACAAGAACACACACGACTTCTTACGCATAACACCGATTGTTGTATTTATTTTTAGTAGATAAGGTACATCAGGGATATCTAAAAATTGGTTTCATACCCACCCTTCAGGGAAAATATCCGATCCCAGGATTATGGTAACGTAATAAATTTCAATGCCAAGTGGTTTATACTTCACATACATTTGACTCATATAATATAGAAAAAAAAAATTGTAAAAAGTGTGAATAGAAAAGCTACAAAAAACTCGATTACTGGAAAAATTGAAAATAAATCTTCATAAACCCTTAGATGATATTTTAATCCACCTTAATTATTAAATTCTAAAACTATTGTAATGGAAACCTAAGAAATTTTGAAACCCAAACCATCAATGAACGAAGATTAAATTTCCTTAAATTGATAGATTAATCTATCAATTAACAATATAATGTGGAATCTCCGAAGATAAACATTAACATTCCAAAAATGAATATTTTCACGTACAGATCAAGATCCGAGAACACCCAGACGTCGATTATTTTGTCACAAACAAAGTATATAGAATCGCCAGCTATTAAAAAAAATAAGTAATAAAAATATGAAAAAACGACTTCAAACGTATAAGTAAATAGCACATATAAATAAACACTATAATAACTAACATTAAATCTTTACACTTTTTTACTTTTTAGTTTTGAAGTCGGTTTTATTAACGTAGTTATTTTTATTTAATACTTTTTAGTTTACTGCTGATATGGTTTAATTTAATAAAAATAAGCATCGGAAAGGTGAAAGTAAATAAAAAATGCTCGTAAAATAAAAACTAATAGGTCTACTTGAATAATTTTTTTATGGAATTAATTCAAAGCTATTCCGCATCAAACAAAAAATAATACGTAAATTGATTCAGAAACCTCGGAGAATAAGGTGTACATACATAAAAAAAATATTTACCGGCCGATTTGAGATCCTCCTCGTTTTTTGAACTCGTTTAAAAATGGTTGGTTTCTAGAAGTGGCGCAGAGATTTTAGTCTAGTAGGTATAAGGCATCTTCTCAAAACCACTTTAAGCTATTTTTTTAATTTACAATAGCTTAAGAGCTTTTAGTTTAGTCAGTCGCATTACATTTCGAATTCTCGAACTATACAAAAATACTATAGTTTATTCAACTTATGACTTTCCAAGAATTGTTTCAATTTTCTTTTATCTAGATTTTATGACTAACAAAAAACACGTGTCTAGGTAATTTAGGCACAGTGTAATTGAATCACACATGCAAAAACAGACACAAAGAAAGTCTTACTTTTGTTTGTTCATTAAATTAATCCTTTGTCCTTTGTACGTTGATATTAGAAAACGGAGGTTTTTCTATGTTTGACAGCAAAGCCACAAGTCTACAGAATGTTCCTGCGGGAGACGAATGAGCCCGATGTTCCCCACAGTTGAAATCATGAAGCTATCCGCGATACTCGCTTTCTCTCTAGAGATTGTTATTCGCAATGCTGGACAAATCACAAATAATTTTATAATAATAAATATAGATTCCAAAATGGCATAAATACAAATTAAGTTTATTGTGATAATTGTTAATTTCCAATTAAAGTTTTTGATTTATAAATATTTCGATAAGGTTTTTGTATTATCAGTTGCGATTTGCGGATATAAATAATTGTGATGGGTTCTTCTAATAATTTCAAGCGTTTGAGAAATTTACAAAGTTTAAAAAGTGGCGCAGTGAAGTTGCCACGCCATTGGTCCAAAATGTTTGGACTTGTCAACGTTAACAAAGTGTCCATCGAAGAAATTTTGCAGGTAAGTTATGTTAAATTTATTAAAATAAGTAGCAGTTGACAGCGGCGTTGCCCGCTTGATCCCACAAGAACATTGTTTCGGGATAAAAACTATCCTGTGTGTTAATCCAAGTTATCCTCTATGTGTTATTTTATCCTCTATGTATTACATGAAAATCGGTTTAGCAGTTTTTGCGTGACAGAGTAACAAACAAAAAAAAAACCTTTCGATTTTATAATATTGATAGGATAGAATAGTAGATATGATAGACCCTGGGCTTAAAAACAAATATTTTAAACTGATTTTTTTATGATATCGGAAGGCAAACAAGCGGACAGATTTCCTGGTGGTAAGAAATTCACAACGCCTAAGGCCACCAATGGTGGTAATGTGGCGTTACCATCCTAAGGCGGGGATAAAGGCCTCGAGCAAAATTAAGTCTACCGGCTACCTTATCCACTAAACCGGAACGCGTATACGTCAGGCACGGAATTTATGGCGATAGCAATAAGTCACTGTGCTAGTGACAGTAAGCCTATGCTCGCCTTTTACGAGCTACCTGGCAGGAAGCAAGTGGTCTGTTTTACAAAGACGCCCGGACGAACATGATAACTAGTCTATGCCTAATAGTCATACAGCCGCGTTCAGAGAAAAATTAAATACAAAACTTAGACTTACGGCTGCTTTCAGAGACGTCAATTAACATAAATCTGTCATTTTGTCACAGTTTTATGTAGAAAATGTAGATTTAGTGACGGATTAAAAGATGATTGGATTCTCTGAATGCGAATAAGTATCTATTACTAGCTATTGCCCGCGGCTTGGCCCGCGTGATTCCCACAGGAACATTTTTTGTGATAAAGAATGTCTTTTGTTTTAATCCATGTTACCCCCTATGTGTTTGCTAAATTTCAAGAAAATCGGTTCTGCAGATTTTGTGTGAAGGAGCAACAAACAAACACACATACTTTCGCAATCATAATATAAATAATATGATATATTAATAGTCAATTTATAACCTTCACGATTTTGCCGAATTTAAAAATGTTCCTCGTTTTATGACCTAGAGAAAAAAGGTACATTTTCCTTGATAAAAATGTAATGCTATATGTTATTATGCATTATAAATGATCCTGTTTTTGTTGTTTGATATTGCGATAACGTTTTCCTGTTCTTTCTCTTTTTTCTTCTATTTAATAGAGATATAACTGATATTTTTAATAACTGATATAAATTTCCAAATGTTGATATTTTTAAATTACGAAACACTTGTACTGTTTTTTAACGTAATAATTATGATTTAAAATGTTATAAAAGCCTACTGGTTTTGCTTTTAACAGAATCATCAGAGCTAAAACTTAAACTACTTTAACTTAATGGTGATAGATTAAATAGATGAACTTGTAAAACGACGACAAATTTTTCGGATCGATACCACCATCTTACCTATTTTGCCACCATAACGTCAGTGCCCACCATCTGAAGAAGAAGAACACTGTGACATCTTACTAGGTGGTAGAGTTTCGCAGCGACTCACCCGGATTGGTACCACCGCCTTACTTATTCCTTCTGCCAAAACGGCTTGAAGTGTTTCGGTTTGGAGGGTTAGGTAGCCAGTAGACTTGCTTTTGCTCGAGGACTAAAATCCCGGCCTCTGGTTGGCAACGTACCATTACCACCTTTGGTGTCTCTAGACGGCGAGACACCAGGACATCAGGAAATCTGTTTGCTTGTTTGCCTTCCAATATCGTAAAAGAAAAAAAGAAACTTACTCCCAATGCCTCAGGTTGGCAACGTACCGTTATAAAGGTTGTCTGTTTTTGCGTTTTGTATTTCCTGTAATTAGGATCATACTTCAGCCTGTTTGCCTTCCAATATCATGAATAAATATTTATAAACATGTACGGGTCGGGCAATAAAAAAAGGGAAATTTCTATTTTCTAATAAAAATAACGTTCCACGGGATTGGCTATGTGCCCGGTTGGCGATAGTCTTACTACCTATCACATTGTGGGTCTCCGGCTACCCGTGGGTGCCCGGTTGCGCCTCTGCCTACCTCTTCGTTGATATGGGCTTGAAAACAATCTACTTCTTCTTTTGTATATCTTCATGCCCAGATCCTTACAGGGTAGGCCAAGAGTTTTGAATGCCAAATATCACGATTTGTGCAGACCTCCCAAGCTTCCTCCACATTTATCAGTAGTGGCAAAAGGCGTGGGCAGTGTGAGCGAGCGCCCACGGTCTTGCAGTGCAAAGGGCTTAGCGTCCTTAGGCAGAACTAAATAAAAAATATGTGCGTGTACTAGCGTACACTCGTAAGGAGTGAAGAAGTGAAACTTCTTTATGACGTAATTTTTCAAAAAATAATTTACTTTATGCAACTTTACAGAAATTGGTTAAATAAAGTTTATTGCCAATCCCTACTCCGCTGGAGAAAGTATACTTCAAATCACGCGTGGTAGGGATAAGAACAAAGATGGCGCGTAACAGAAAAATGTGACGCGTAACGAAAAAAATGTTACACTAATTTTTTTTCCAACCCCGATATAGAAGTTTCACTTCAAAAAGTTTCCAAAGGCCCAAAGTGTATGGGACAGGGCTTTGTATAACTAATAAGTTAGAAAGTTATCAATTCCGTCTGTTTCTGTCTTAAGATTACCAAAAAGTGATTAAGATAAGATTTTAAAATACATTCTACTCTATATACCTTATTTAATGATATTGGAAGGCAAACAAGCAGACAGATTTCGTGATGGTAAGAAATTCACGCCGCCTAGAGACACCAAAGGTGGTAATGGTGCGTTACCAACTTGATGGCATGTTAGGCTTGTAGCAAAAGTAAGTTTACCGGCTACCTTATCCCTCGAACACGTCAATGGCAAGCAATGACAGATAATCCCATAATAATACAGGTAAGGCGGTGTTACGAATCCATACAAGGCACTGCAAAACTCTACCACCTAATGGCACGTTACGGGTGTTAGTGATGGTAAGCCTATGCTGGCTTTTTAGGAGCTGCATCGCAGGATGCAGATGGTCTATTCCGCAAAGGAGCCCAAACCAACACGGGGAAAATATCTAGGGTCTTACTGTGCGGCGTAGGACACGACTTCTTGCTCCCGGGTCATTAAGTTTATAGTTTTTTAGTCTTTTACTCTCTTTGTCGGACAAGAAAATAATGGAAAATCTGTATTTCAATATTCTAACAAAATAAACGTTACTCGGGATTGGGTACATTTCCGGTTGTCTTGTCACCTAACATCTTGTGGGATTCAGTGTCTTTGGTTAGCCGTGGGTGCCTTGGTTGTGTCTCTCCCTACCTTTTGAAGATATCGACGTGAAAGCACTTTACTTCACTTCTTCTTTTTATGTTTATCTTTCTGCCCAGACAATTACAAAGTAGGATTAGAGTATCGAGTGACATAGGCCACGATATATGCAGACCTAGCGTCTTCCACATTCGCCAGAGGCAGTGAAAGGCGTGGGCAGAGTGAGCGATCGCCCACGCCCTTGCAGTGCAAAAGGCTTCGTACCTCTAGGCAGAACTAAATAAAAAAGTTTTTAAAACACAAAAGTGTAATTTATTGAAAATAAAGTAATCAATTCTGCCTGTTTCTGCCTTAAGGTTACGAAAAAGTGATATAAGGACATGATTTTAAAATACACTACTCTGTATCTATGGTCTAGCGGACTTGACTTCTTGAGGCCCCGGGTTCAAACTTCGCGTCGGAAAAAAATAGAAAATGTGGTCTTTCAATTTCATAATAAAAATAACGTTGCCCGGGATCGGGTATGTACCCGGTTGGCTTGTCACCTATCACATTGTGGGACTTTGTGTCTTCGGCTAGCCGTGGGTGCTCTGGTTGTGTCTTTGCCTACCTATAGGGGATATGGGCGTGAAGATAATTGATACTTTTCTACTCTACATTATGACTAAATAATTCTTCTGCAACACTACTTAATCTGGACATTAATACCTTGTTAACTAAAAACACATCGAATTACATATTTTCTTCAATCTGCCTTTATCATATGAAGAGTCATTAAGGTTTCCTAAATTCCCTTTTATGTGATTTAAACCATTTTTGTCGTATCGAATTCTGTCGTTGTGAAGATAAGACTATAACATACTTATTGTTCATTGATCATAATTGTTTCCAAACTTCAGAAAAGCCGTCTGCTTGTGTGCTTATTGGCTATCTTGTCAGTTAACAGATATAAAAATGAATGGAAGTCATATATATTTACCATTTAACGGCCAATATTAATAATCAATCCTAATCCAAAACTCGTTGTCCAAGATTGATATTTTGATCCATTTTTATGTTGTCGCTTGCTAATAACATAGCTGTGGACTGGATAAATATGGTAATTAGGTATGGGATAGGCCGGCGGATACGCAGCTATCTAGATTGCTTGAAATCCATTAGATTGAGATTAACATCAGAGGTAAAAAAACAGGTGGTTTTAGATTTTTAGACCGAACCAACGTGAGACATTAAAGAAAATTTAGTGAATCTTTATCATCTACTCATATCATACTTTGAGCGCCTCGTTGGTCGAGTAACCAGCGTGTACGCCTAACTACGACCAACCGCAAGGTTCGGGTTCGACTCCCGACGGTTGCAGGCATTAGTGTGATGAACACTTAGATGTCTGCATTTTCGGGTCTGGGTGTTTATTAAATTAATTCTGGTATCTATTTAAGTATTTCTATGTATTAGTATCGTATAACCCATAACACAAGCATATAATTTGCTTACTTTGGGTTAAATTAATTTGTGTAACTTATGCAGGAATATTTATTTATTTATATATTCATGTGATGATGACGGATTTTAAATTTAAATATATTACTTTTTTATATGAAAAAAGAGGATTCGCTCCAATCCGTTTCAAATATTTTCATGATTTTAAGATAAAGTGAAAAAAAAAATTTTGTGATAGCATCCCACAAAGTATCCCAGTATGAAATATTTTTTGGTACTTTTCTTTCATCTGGTATGTACTACATATTGCACATTGCAATCTCCTTGTATTTGACAGAAAAAGATCTGGCTATCAATGTTGTGCCTATTTGTACGAAAAAGGCGATCAAAATAGTCTAGGAAAGAATTCGAAGGAATACTGTCCGTAAGGAAAAGATTTCATCTCGGGTAGTGAATATAACTTCTAAAAGCATGTCACGTTTTTTGAAGATAACTTAGGACTCACAATCAATAAAAGACGCAATGTTTAATATAATATTTAAAAATGAATACAACGAATAATTCAGAAATACTGTTTCTGAATTGTTCATTGACATTTAAAAATATTTTTTCTGAATTTTTCATACAAACACTGTCGAACTTGAAAGTCCAGAAAGACTTTTAGCTTTAGCACTTTTTCAATTAAAGTATACTTAGTATAGCACCCTAAATAAATAACAAATGATTAATGTACCATTATGGACTTCTATAAAACTGAAAGGAAAAAAATCTTTTCCATTTTTTGTATTGTACTAGCTGACCAGGCAGACATTGTTCTGCTATATTTTAATGTGATTTTATTAAAAAAAATTGGTGTGAGTCACCACTTAGGGGTACGCAAAATAGATATTGGTCGATCCTCAGGCCTACTCAATGTGCTCATAAAATTTCATGAGAATCGGTCAAGCCGTATCAGAAACGAACATTGTGACACGAGAAATTTATAAATCTGACTAGCGGCCCGCCCCGGTTTCGCAAGGGTATGAAATACACATTTAAATCTTCCTGTTCAACCACTTTATCTATTAAAAAAACCGCATCAAAATCCTTTGCGTAGTTTTAAATATTTAAGCATACAAAGGGACATAGGGACAGAGGACGACTTTGTTTTATACTATGCAGTGATTTATTGCAATTTGTATAGTTTGCCTAAAAAGTGTAAGTTCATTTCTTTATAAATAAAAAAAAAAAATTTAAGTGCTTTTGCGTTGCGTCTGAGTTTTAAATAGATGACAAAGATAAAATAGTTACTGACAATTATATTTATTAACTGATAAATGATGGTTATATTACGTTCGTCGCCCTAAAAATATTTTTATGTTCTTGTATTGACTTCTCCGCCATTTATGAACCGACTTTATTTTATTTTAGCCGAAAGAGCTTTCTTTCGAAGTAGTCCCATTGTAATCAAGTCATGATCTGATAATGGAATCCCATAGAAATCAAGTTAAATAATAAATTTTGTGTGCAAAGAAGACATAATATTCAAATTGAAGCCGGGTTTAAGCAGATATACCGTATTTTATTTATTCATGGAATATACTTAATGGTGGTGATTTTGTTTCTCACTCACTACTAAGTTATAGATACCTACATAGCAAACCCGAATTTTGAATGAAGTTTACTTGAAAAGTACAACCCGTACAATTTGAAAGTAAGTCTAAAGGCATTCAGATAAAAGGCAACTAGTATCATATGATTTAGGCGAATAAAAGACATAGCGAGTTTTGGCGCCATCGAGAGAAAAGATGGTCGAAGTTTTTTCATAATTATTGAATTTCGTGTTAATATTGAGTGAAATTAGTCAATTTTGGTGGCATTTTGTACAATTTTGTTCAGTGAAAGAGCACAAATGAAATAATTATTAAGAAATTGGCGTATCGTGTATTTCCTCGTGCCGCCAAATCTCATTACAGAGCTTGTGTAATGAGCCACCGCTTTACCCAAGAGCCTGACATGACTTCCTGACTACTTATGACTGATAACTAATTATAATTCATTGAAAATGTTATAAAATTTGATGCAAATTTCTACTTGACTAATGGCTAAATACTAACGTGAAGGCCAAAACCTAAAGAAAGAAGAAGAAAAAACATAGCAAACTTATTGTTTTTTTTTTATATGAAAGTTGCGCCAAAAAGAATATAGTTATTTGTTTTTTAATTTTATCCCGTCGGGGAAAGGCAAAGGATCTGAGTCCATACAGCCACGTCTTCCGTATAATAAATCTTTTTCCTGTTATATATTTTCAATTCATGTCTTCCATATTCATTCTTTATTTCAGTCATTAGTCAAAATGTATAAAGTCATGTCTGGGTCTTGAGTAAAGCGGTGGTTAGTTACACAAGCTCTTCTATGAGATTTGGCGGCAGCGAGGAAATTCACGATACACTGATTTCTTCTGGATTATTTTATTTGTGCACTTTTACTGAACAAAATTGAACTAATTCCTACCTAAATTTACCAATTTTACTCATATTTTACACTAAATTCAATAATTGTGAAAAAATTACGACCATTTTCATTCACGATGGCGTCAAAACTCCAAACTGAATGTAATATAAAATGAAAAAAACATGTGTCTGTCGATTCCATTTTTTTTCTTTTGGTTTTGGCACTCGCGTTAGCATTTTGCCATTAGTTAAGTAGAAATTTGAATCAAATTCACCAATATAATTAATAATCGTGATTCAATATAATTAGTCATACTTAACACATAAGTTGCCAATAAATCATGTCAGGGACTTGGATAATGTGGTGGCCTCGTTACTCAAGCTCATATAGTGAGATATAGCAGCAACGAGGAAATACACGATACGCTAATTTCTTCATGATTATTTCATTTGTGCACTTTCACTGAACAAAATATCATACGAAATGCCACAAAAAATGACTTATTTTACTCAATATAAACACGAAATTCAATCATTATGAAAAAACTTCTACCATATCTCTATATTCTCTCGATGGCGCTGAAACTCCAGTTCAGTTTATACATGACACTTCTACAGACTTTTGATTTCCTCCTTTCTTAATATTTTTTAAGTTAATTTGCTACTTTCTAGGTTAGACCTAGGCTAAGATCCTTAGGCCCTTTTACCACGTCTTCCGTATAAATAAATTCTTTTAAGAGTCATAAATCATTTCAGGTCATAAGTCGTGAGTCATAGGGCATGAGCAAAGAGGTGGCCTCTGTACTCAAGTTCATTTAGTGAGTTTGGTAGCAACGAGGAAAGGACACGATACACTTAATTAGTAAAAATTTCTTCATAAATATTTCACTTGTGCTGTTGAACTAAACTAAATTAAATTAATTGACACCTAAATTAACTAATTTTACTCATAATTTATTCGAAGTTCAATAATTCCAAAAAAAATACGACCATCTTTTTCGCGATGGCGCCAAAACTCATAATTAATTTTAATTTGTTCCTCTGTAAACTTCGGCCATAATGACTTATCTGACTTGTCTAAAATTTTCTGTCTAAAGAGACAAATATACACTTAAAAAAAAGGTTTATTGATGCTCAATAGAATTATCACTAATACAATACAATACAATAACTCTTTATTGTGCACCAAATACAAATATATCACAAATACATTAAAATAACTTACACTAAGAAGATACACAAAGGATACACAAATACCTGTAATAGTTACCAATATTTAGGTTGTATGTTAAGCACTAACAGTATAAAATAAATCAAATTTAAACACCTTTGTAAGAGTGGGCTCTAAAACAAATAATTTAAGAATAGTCTTTCTTTATAAAATTAGGATTTTGATAAGCTGGCCACTTTGATCTTAAATTAGGTTTGTTTGTTTTGAAGTTCTAAATTCAAATTAATTTTAAATATTGTTTTACGGTATAACTTTCTATTCGTTTATTTTATGAAATAGAACCTGAAATACGTTCTAGACGACTGGAAACACGCTTTCCCACAAAGGCAATGTTGGAAAAGAATTTGTTTTCATTTCATTTTTCGATGAAAATTATGATAGATATGATTGATTAGATATGATTTAAATCAATGTTACGATATTGATTACGTCTGTTTAGAACACCTATTAAAATACTGCATTTACTGTTGCGAATTTTGCCCCGACACCAACATTGTGAATGTTCCGGAATTGCGGGGTTCCATTTTAAAAAAATAAAACAAAATTTCGCACATAGTAAATCCACACCGAATCTAAAAAAAGCTATATGTTTGTAATAGGCTCACAGTTTTTTTGGAGTTGGCTCGTTCCCGTCCGAAATTACGATGTTTCCGTTCGCAATCATTTCATATATTATATGTGAAAAGCCTTCATAATTAAGCTTCTGTAAAAACACAGTACGTTTATAGTTTCAATGTTTGTATTTTGTAATCCACAGAACAAATACTGACCGAATACCCTAATTACTGATGAAAAGTTGTAGGTCATCATGGAAACCGCAAACCACGCTATGTTAATAACGATTAATTTCAATAACCTATCTACAGTTAGAGATAAGTTATTACTGTAGATTAGTTGCTAAGATATTGTTTGTTGATTGATTAAAGGATGATATAAACGCAGTAAGTAACCTATCTACAGTAACGACTTTGAGTTCAATACGCGATCATCAAACACACACACACACACACATCAATACACATGCACAAAAATTAAGTATTTTCCAAAGTATTCTTAACATATTTTCTTCAGATCCAGATTTAGTAGGAATATCTCAGAAGTACGCTCTTTCAAATAAAACAATATTAAATCGGTTCAGAAATGACGAAGAAACATACATAAAAAATATTATGTGAGTCAAAAATATAACCTTCGCCTTTTTCGAAGTCGTTTGAAAATAAAAGTTGCCTAGTAACTAATCCAAAGTAGCTCTATCTGTTATCTAAGACAAATTATTGAATATGGCCGTAAGAGATGCTGTACTATTCGGTTAACCACTTCCCCATTGTTTTACATAATATTTTAGTCAGTCAGATCTCGCGGCTTATCTCCATTTGAAATTTTGGAAAAGTAAAAAAAACTTGATATCATAAGGCCAGACACACTATACACAGGTTTTCATACCTTGTAATGACTACTATTATGTGTCAGAAATTAGCAAATTTTTAACCAGAATGATAGTCCAAACTCTTTTCTAATAGGAAACTAAGCAATGTTAAAAAATCTTCGCTTTGTGGATAGCGGGTTTGTCTAATATTTCGGAGATATACTCCTACTATGGCGGCATGCTTCAGTGTGAATATTAATACAATTTTATTCCATCTATCTAAAAACTCACGATTGATTTTTCGATGAGTGCGAGCAAACTGAATATCTCTTTCTAAAGAGTATTCATATACCTTAATGAATATTTTCAATATAGCACTTTTTGGCTGTTTTGTTTTAACTTTAGAGCACCAAATAGGAAAATTTTAATTATTTTATGTTGACCAAAAAGATTTTAAGCAAATTTTTATTTAGGCAGTATGTCCGTCAGCCTACGCCCGCAGATTGCAATTATTTTTTTTAATTGAAAAACATGAAAGCGCGCGAATTTTCATCCCGTATTTTCGCTATCATAATTTTATTTAGCAACAAAATGCATAGGCAAATTGATTAAAAGTTTTAATTTAACACCAGAAAATGTGAAAATCTACTGTGAAAAGGAATTGTTTAAAAAAGTATCGAGTTTATTTATTTACAAAAGGATATTGAAAAACAGATTGTCATTCTGTCGCAAAATTTATGCATTTTCAATCTTTTACTATGTTAGGGGTTCTACTTTAGAAACACTCGTTTCATTTGGGATTCAATCCAAAACTCTAAGAAAAAACTCTAGTTAGATGTAGCTGACAGTGAAGAAATAAAAGTAGATAAAAGCTTTTAAAAATCAACTAACACAAAAAAGTAAATGCACGCCTATGTCCCCGAATCGGTAAGGGCTTCCACGACTAGCCGAAGACACTAAGTCCCTTATTGTAATAGTTGGCAAGTCTATCGTCAACCGCGCACATATCCCATCCCGGAGAACATTGTTTTTATTCCCTCCTTGTTGGTCGAGTGGCTCGCAGACACTCCTAACTACATTGACCAACCGCGAGGCTGGGGTTAGATTCCCCACGAGGGCAGGCGTTTGTGTGATGAACATTTGGATATCTGCATTTCCAGGTCTGGGTAATTATTACAATTTATTCCGGTATCTATTTAAGTATTCATATGTATTAGTATCGTTGACTAACACCCATAACATAAGCATATAATTTGCTTACTTTGGGGTTAGATTCGATTCGTGTGACTTGTCCATGGATATTTCTATGTTTATTGAAAAATTGCAAATACACATTTTCTTATTTTATGATGCTCGACCCGGGGATCTAACCCGAGACCTCCAGATGTCAAGTCTGACCACTAGACTACAAAGGCGATAAAACAATATAAAATAAACATATTGTTAATAACTTTACTATTTAACTATGTTCTAAAACTGTTGTAATGAATACCCAAATAGTTTTGATTAAATGCCAAATACGTAAAAATACGTTTCTTTTGGAAGTTAAGACGTCTTATTAACAATCAGAGACTAAAGTACTCCAAGATTCAATCTAGGTTTTATTACAATATTATACTATAACATTAACTTTCTCTTATTTTTGTCTTTATTTATCAATTTATTAGTATTCGGACGTGATATAGTTTCCTTAATTTGTTTTTTATTTGTTTCATTTTAAGAGTAACCAGGTGATAGAGTTTCGCAGCGACTCGCCCGGATTGGTACCACCGCCTTACCTATTCCTACCGCCATACGGTGGTAACCGTACCATCTTTGTTGTAGCCTTAACAATTACTCAGCTATCCATTGATAAAGTTTAAAAACTAAGTAGGTATATTAATGGATATCTGAGATAAATTAGGTAGGCGACCACCAAAAAAATGAACAAAGTCCATGTTTTTGTATGACATTGGAAGACAAACAAGCAGACGGATTTCCTGATCGTAAGATATTCACGCCGCCTAGAGACACCAAAGGTGGTAATGGTGCGTTGTCAACCTGAGGCCGGGATGTTAGGCTTTGAGAAAATGTAAGTTTACCGGCTACCTTCAAACCAGAAACGTCAATGGCAAGCGCTGACGTTATAGCCGCAGAAATAGGAAGGCAGTGGTACTAATACCGACAAGTTGCTGCGAAACTCTTCTACCTAGTCACGTGACGGTTTTGATGGTAAGCCTATGCTCTCCTTTTACGAGATGCCTGACAAGAAGGCAGATGGTCTATTCTGCAAAGAAGCCCGGTTGGTCATGGGAAAAAACAAAACGACAAAACAATGTCACATCCAAATCTTAATAAATTAATAAATGAAGACTAGAGTTTTTGGCGCCACCGAGAGAAAAGATGGTCGAAGTTTTTTCATAATTATTGAATTGAGTGTTGATATTGAGTGAAATTAGACAATTTTGGTGACATAATAATGACAAAGACAAATGAAATAATCATGAAGAAATAAGCGTATCGTGTATTTCCTCGTTGCATGCCAAATCTCATTACATGAGCTTGAGTAATGAGGCCACCGCTTTACCCAAGAGCGTGACATGACTTACTGACGTCTTATGACTGATGACTAATTATAGTTGATATAAAATTTGATGCAAATTTCTACTTGACTAATGGCAAAATACTAACGTGAAATCCAAAATATAAAGAACGGAATGAAGACCAAAATAAGAGAAAGTTATATTAGTATTTTTATTTAGAACTAGCTGTTCCCGCGAACTTCGTTCCGCCCGTTCAGTTTGTATGGGAAAAATTTAAATGTTGTTTTTCCCAGTTTCCTCACAATTGAGCAGGATAAAAAGTATTCTATGTCCTTTTCCCGGTTTTAAGTTACCTTCCTTCCAATTTTCAGCCTAATCGGTGAAGCCGTTCTTGAGTTATAAATAGTGTAACTAACACCACTTTCTTTTATATATTTATATATTTCCAAGATGGTTTCATTAAAGAAATTTGGGGGAAGTTTTGTTTCACAACTCATGTGAAAACATACAACAGAGTACGTATTTTTACAACCACGATGAGCTGACTTACAACATACAAACTTATTATTAAAAAAACATAAACTAGGTATTCCAAAGTTCAACATGGTATTATACTTTTGTTACATTGTAGTATAGTAGTTTATCTTCACGCCCATATCCTCAAGGTAGGCAGAGGCACAACCAGGGCACCCACGATTAGCCGAAGACACTAAGTCCCACAATGTGATGGGCAAGCCTATAGGCAACCGGGCGCGTATTCAATCCCGAGCAACGTTTTTTTATTAGGAAATCGGAAAAACCCAATTTTCTTTTTGTTACCCGACCCAGGAATCGAACCCGGGACCTTATGCAGTCAAGTCCGACAACAGAACCGCTACACCATACTATTTAAATTATGCGCTACAGCTGTATTCGTCAAGCTTCGGAAATCCGAATGTATTTTAAAGAGTTATATAGAGTTGTTATTATATAATTTTTCATTTCTATTAAATTTAGATAAGATCAGCCAATTTAAAAACAAATGAATAAAGTGTAAAAAGAGTAAATTCGAAGCGAATAATTTAAATAGTAGTACTGTACATACGATGATATCAACATAACTTTGCTCTTCCTTTGTCTATGTTTATCTATAAAGAAGCAAAGGTCCAATTTTCGTATGATTATAATTTTACTCGTTTATTTTGTTATTATTAGAAACAAAGAAAGGTTTCTCCACGTGCATGGCAAAGGAAAAACGCTAAATGTTCCTGGGGGAGACGAATATTGTGAAATATTTGAAACAGTTGAAATCATGAAGCGATCCGTGACGCCCGCTTCCTCTCAAGAGTTTATTCGCAATGTTGGACGAATACTCATAAATTGTTATTATATTATAAAAATAAATATATATTTCTTAATAGCATAAATACAAATTAAGTTTATTATAAAGTGGTTAAAATTGTTTCTAATTTATGAAAGGTTTTTACGTTAAATAATTCGATAATATTTTTAACGTAGTTGAGATTTTCGGAGATAAAAGCTAATTGTGATGGGTTCTACGAATAGTTTAAAGCGTTTGAGAAATTTACAAAGTTTAAAAAGTGGCGCAGCGAAGTTGCCACGCCATTGGTCCAAAATGTTTGGACTTGTCAACGTTAATAAAGTGTCAATCGAAGAAATATTACAGGTAATTTTTGTTAAATAATTTAAAAAATTAAATAAAATTGTGGCTTATTAGCGAAATGAATAATTTACAAAACCACAAAAAACTAACATGTATTTTATTAAGTAAGTCGTGTAAGTAAACAAAAATTAAAAAAAAAAACAAAAATAACCATTTAATTCATTTCTTTAATTTCCCAAATTCCATTATTAAACCCAGACTTGGTAGCAAGGGCACTACCTCAGAAGTACACTCCTTTTAATAAAAAAAAATAACCTTTAAACTCTATTAAGAAATGACGGAAAAATTGATTCAATTATTATATTAAAAAAATACAGGACTCGGATTTTCCCATTTTCGAAGCCGGTTACTTAAAGACTGAATAACTACTAGCTGTTGCACGTGGGGTTGCTCAGGTTATCCCACAGAAACATTTTTTCGGGATAAAAAATATCCTATGTCTAATATCCTATCCAAGCTACCCTCAATGTATGTGTCAAATTTCATGAAAATCGGTTCAATAGTCTTTGCATGAAGAAGTAGCAAACAAACATGCAAACTTTCGCATTTATAAGATTAATAGGAAGTAGGATGACTATATTATTCCAGCACATATACTTGATATGTTTAGATCGTTAATTTTTCACTATCTGTACTGAACATCGCAGTTTTTATTGTTATTTAAATATTACTGGTTAAAAAACAAGTACTAATATAACTTTGTCACAAACTGTAGCTATTGTGTTTCATATATAAAACATGTTAAATAAAATACCATTGCTAAAAACTTTAAATATTCGTTAAGAGCTTAATTTAAGCTTGATTCTATAACAATTCTAGAAATTGAATTATGTTTGCGTTTGCTTTGAATTCAGTAAAGTCATGTTTAAATATTATGGCTATGTTATTTAAAAAAACTAAGTTAAAACAATACCACTATTTGATTTCAATTTAAAAATTGGAAGCACTAAGGAAAATTTTATAATATTCAAAATTTATTTTTCAACCCCTGACGATAAACGAGGGGCTTTAACGTGTCTGTTTATGTTTGTGTGTGTGTGTGTGTGTGTATGTGTAGATGTATGTTTGTTTAAGAGTTTTACGTATTTACCACCTCATTTCGACCCCCCGGTAATTTGCACAACGTTCAAGCAGTCTCGTTCTGAGGCTTAAAAGAGAAAAATCTAGAAAGATTTTACAACGACTTGAGATAGATTACTTTCAGTAATGAATCGGAATCTATGATGCTTACGGTCTGAAATTAAGTTGTCTCTATTACCAGTAGAGGAGCTGTCGACATACTAGAACATAATTTAGAAGACAAGTTTTTTCGCCAAAGTTTGTTTCTCCATGAGCTCATGGTAAGGGTTCTGGTCCCACCAGGGTAAGCAGTAGACTTGCGCGCGACATAAATCATAGATCCTGGCGACAATATAAGGGTACTTTAGTAAACTCGATCATGTAACGATTGTCTCTAACTATAGACAATCCGCTTGTTTTGCTATTTTTATCAAACTTTGAAATAAGAAAAAGGTTATATTATAATCGAATTTTATATTTTTATGTATCTTATTCGGTTTCTTTGTCGTTTTTAAAACGATTTTTTTTATTTGAATGATTTTTTTCCAAGTTGGTACTATTGCCTCCAAGTCTAGATCTAATGATGACCAGGAAAATATAAAAATACACATTTTATGTACTTAGCTGATATATTAAACTCGAAGTAATTTTTTTGCAATTTACCACGCTTAAATTATGTGATGTGGAAACAAACACAATTTTTTTAATGAAGGTCGTATTTTACAAATAGTAGGTTGCGTACGGTAGATAGGATTAAAATTAATCTACCTTTAAATTTATTTATAATAAACTAGCTGTCCCGGCAAAATTCGTTCCACCCGTTCAGTTTGTACGGGAAAAAGTAAAATGTTGTTTTTCTTAGTTTTCTCGCAAGTTTTTTCCTTTTTTTTATCTTTTAAACCTTCCCTGGACTTAAACAAATAATTGAAAACCAAAATTAGCGAAATCGGTTAAGCCGTTCTCGAGTTTTAGCGAGACTAAGGAACAGCAATTGATTTTTATATATATACCTAGATTATGAAACATAATCAAATGTCTATTAAAAATATAAGTGCTGCGATTTAAATGTTAAAATGTATATAAATATGTAACTTCTTTAAATTTAATTAAATGTTTGCACACCACAATGTGGTAGAATATGTTGCATCCTTAATATCTTTGTAACAACTTTTTAACACACATATTCCGCAAATAAATAATTTTTATATTCATTTCATTTTTCATTTTCAAATGTTTCGTGTTTGTCCTAAACTGATCAATTGAGCCTTAAAATAAGATCTGTCGTATTAAAAACAAAGATTTTAACTTTCTTTGTTGAAAATAAATGTAATAAAACAAGAAGATTTAAATTTCAAAGGTATTACACGTGACTTCTGACCTCTTAAAGGGTGAGACGATTGAAATTACAGGGGTATTAAAAAGACTTATTTCTTACTTGTGCGAATGAATTTAAGATGTTTTTTTTAAATATTTTCTAACCCTTTTAAGTCCTCTCTTTACGTGAAAAAGTAGTCTCGCTCATGTTCCCGAAAAGGTAGGCAGAGGCATTACTAGGGCACCCACGATTAGCCGAAGACACTAAGTCCAACAATGTGATAGGTGGCAAGCCTATCGCCAACCGAGCAGATATCCAATCCCGGGCAACATATTATTAGAAAATTTAAAATAAACATTTCCTAATTTTTTTTTGCCCGATGCTGGACCACTACACCACAGAGCTTTCTACATATTTATTACTCTTTTAAAAATGTGTGTGTGTATGTGTTTGTGTGTGTGTGTGTGTGCATGTGTGTGTCAGTGTGAGATACGTTAACTACATTTTTGGTTGGGGGTTGATTGTCTTTCAAATACAATGGATTAGGACACTCTTTGATAAATACACTTGGATAATACACAAACGATTTGGGGGTGAAATATCAACCTAGGTCTCACAAGCTACTGACAAACGTACACATTGAATTTTTCTTTATCTTTAATTTCAATTAATATAAAACAATAGTTAAGAAATGCAAGTGTTTGTTTTTTATTTCAAATATGGATAAGCTATTTCAAATACAGTAGCGAAACGAAAATAATATTATTCGATAGAAATAATTTCCTGTTTATCAGCTGCGTCTTTCTTTCTTCTTAATTACTTCCCGTAATTGCAGCCAGTGATCAGAATTAGATATCACTTTTTATTAAATAACTTAACAGTAAGACTAAGAACTCACGGGGCGGTTTTATTTCAAAACTCACGAGACCGATTTGAATTTAGAACGTTGGTTTGAGCGTTTGAAATCATCGCCCGCAAACTTGTATGATTCTACCGGCGGCGGGCAACCGCTGTCGCGGGAACCGCAAACATGCACAGGCGTTGCGGGTTTAAAACTTGTCGTGAAAAATGCATGTAAATCTTCATTTTACAGAAGCCGCGGGCCCGCTAACGCTGCGGATGCGGGTAAAAACCGCGCAGTGAGTTCTTAGCCTTAAATGCTTAACTTTCCAGTGGTACGATACGTTTTTATCATTTCGTCTTTTTCCGTCAACTGCTTCACTTAGATCGTTCTTATCATTATAATATCTCGCTCTTGGTGAGTACGTCAGTCAGATCTTTCGTTCATCTAGTGGGTGTCGACGTACGCTTTACTGTAGTCCAGTTTGTGACCGCCATTAAATAGCTCTCCTAGCCAATAACGTATTAAATTGTTACAAAATAATTGATTCAAATATGTCCTCACTTTGAATGAGAAAATATCCGATGTTAATTCTACAATTATATGTGAGTATAACAGTAAAGATATCTTATTTCAATTAAAATTTCGCTTTTCTTGAATTCAAATCAGTTTGAGTGGCCCAACCAAAAAAAATTTACGCTGAATTTCGAAACAACTAAGAAACATTTCTTTCTTTTAGAGAAACCTTAGTCCCTAAAAATATTTCTTTGTTTTAGAGACCCCTTACTAGAAATACAAAATTCACTAACTATTTTTAGTGACGCGTATAAATACTTACGTTATTTGATTCTTATTGAGTTTTTGGCGAATCTAGAAACAAAATGGACACAGTGTTTTCATAATTATTGTATTTTGACAATTTTGTGTTAAGTAGTCAATTTTAGAAGCATTTTGTTTTTCTAACTGCACAAGTTAAGTATTCAATAAATTAGTTCATCGTATATTTCGTTGCTGCTTTTAATTCTCGCAAGATGAGCTTAGGTAAGGATTATTTACCTCAGACCATGACCCGATTATTGAGGGAAGATTTACGCCAATTTTAAATAAGTTGATAAATAGTTTGGTAGCTTTATAACTGGATTAATCAAAAATGCCTATTTATTTATATATGTTTAAATAGATTATTATTATTATTATTCACATTACATATACACATTATTATTTACACATTAGTAAAAAGAGTAGTAAATGAATTTGAAAGTTATTGATACTATCGATACTGTTACTAACTTACTGTCATTTATCGATATTAATAATGCGTTACTTGATAATAATAATACTGCTATCAAAAACAGAATAGCTAAGTTCTTGTATTACTTTCATCTCTGACTTCAAATGAAGAAAAATGTTTCGCAATAAAGCAGTTTATTTATTGCTCAATTTGAATTTGTAACCGCCAAAGGCAATGGCCTGTTATAAAATTGATGTGTCTGTTAGTTGTTTATTTGTAGCATCATAACTTGAGAACGGATAAACCAATTTTGATGCGGATTTTTCTTTTGACTCTACGTTGCTTTATGTGAAAAAGGTGAAAAGCTATATCGTAAGTTTTGTCGATGGCTATGTACTATTTATATATTTGAAGTTATATTTCTTTAGGCACGATGCGAAAAAATTATGAGAGTGAAATTTTAAGATCCGTCACACAAAAATTACAGTATGAAGTTGAAGCGGTGAGCGAAATGTTAGCATTTGTTACGCAAAAACAACATCATGAAGTTGTCTGATTTAGAAACATTTTTCTACATTCACACACGTGATTCAATTATACACAAGTGCAATTTATATATTTTTAGTTACAGTTTTTTCAAATATTTTTTTAAAGTACTTTTTAAAATCACTTCTCACGCGCTTATTTTTGAATTATAATTTTTATTTTAATATTTTTTATTTGAAAAGGCGTACTATCGATGTGGTCCTTTTGTTAAGCCTGGATAATATGTTACTGGTATCCAAGGAAAGTCAAAAAATAATGTACTTAGATGCCATAATTTTTATGTTCGACTTTTACGTTTGAAAACTGACATGCGTTCTTAGCTACACTATATTTCAGTTTTTTGGGAGTAAAAAAATATGTTATTTTTATACGAAACCAATTTCTTGTACTTTGTAGCGTTAGTATGGTCCACGTGGACCAAGTATTCTGTAAAGAGCGTTTATAAAGCCGTCAAATAAATATGATCAGACCATTTCTATTCAAGCTGGCAGAAGTGTGACTAGTACACCCATTACATTATTCAAATGACTCCGAGATGTGAGTGGTATCCATGAGACTTATTTATAATAAATTAATATTATTTGAATAGTCAAAACCAGCCCAAATATAAATCATCAGGCTTTAGATTTTCTAGTAAATTAAATTTGGTATGTACGATATTAAATATCAAAATCTAATTACTGCCATTGTCGTGTTCCTGTTTGTCTTTGGGTTTATGGCAGTTATAATATATCATTATTAGAAATCTAACATGGTTGTTAGTCTGAATAACTTAAGCTTAATAAAACCTCAAAAACCGTCTTCAATTTCAACGTCATCTATGTAAAAAAATGAATATCTTCCTCGTTTCCCTGAGACCCTACTATTAGATTCAGACATGATGGTGATAAGTTCACTTTAGAAATGCGCTCTTTTAGATAAGAAAATATTTTTTTAAATCGGTTCAAAAATAACAGACATTTATTAACACTAGTGGTCGCCCGTTGGTCGAAATTCGACCATAATCAATTTTAACATCTTTTTGATAAGAACGCATTCTTCATTTCTCAAGACCAACTACTAAACTTTATGAATAGTTAGTGCGCCATCTGTGATATTTCATCGTTATCATCAATATATTTGTTTGTGTGTGTCAAATACATGGTAGTGTGTGCGTAATGTTTTATTTATTGATTTAATATACTTTATAAGCATTATTATTGAAAAATATTAGCGTTCTGCACTTTTCCTACACATAAACTATAAGTGTGCTAAATTTTATGCTCCTGCTCAGCGCAATTTTCGTAAAAAGGGGTCCAAAGTTTAGGCATTATATATTAATATATAGATATATATATTGAAAAGAGGAGTCGATAGCTTAACATTTTTTTGAAGTCGTTTAAAAACTAGCCTCGTCGCTCGCAGACAATATACTGACTTTGTTAAAAGAACTTTGTATTGAGAATGCCGATCAAAAGCTATGCCAGCAGCTTTCTATTACGCGTGAACAAATAAACATTTAATCGAACTAATAAACAAAAACTCTGAAAACTTGTGTTGGGTTCGGAACTCAGCAGAAACCTTTCTCAATTAGGTTTTTATTCTAGAATATTTTAAACTAGATGTTGCGCGCGGCTGCGCCTGCCTATTAAACATATTTTGGCTCTCATCCGGAAACCGCTCTTTTAGGGAAGGCCTATGTGCAGCAGTGGACGTCCTCCGGCTAATGATGATTTTGATCCGGAAACCAAATGGGTTTCCGGATATTGTGTTAAAGCGGCCTTTGTCACTTTTTAGCCTTTATCTTCAGCTCTAAAAATTAAATCATAATCAGGGTATATCACTTCACAGCTTGGGTATGTTCGAACGGTGGTCCCCCCTGGAAGTCTATACGCTCAGGATGATATTAGCTAGTAGACGTCTATCAACAGAGAAGTTTATCCTATAATTGCAAATATCCGAAAATGTGCCTACTAGGTTGACAATTAAATGTTAGTTTGGAATCAGAGTATCTAACCATGAGCCTGATTTCAAATTGACAACCATTTATGTCATTGCGTTAATACTCTAGCACTGCCTAGCGTAATATGAGCCTTATGTACGACTTCTCAAGTTTCAATTCTTAAGTTTTTATACACTAGCTTTCATTTTTGTTAAAGAGTAAGTCGTTTTTATACTTCTTATCGTCGGTGCTTGGTGGAATTCTATTCTTGATACAATTTTTTGTTGTTATAGTTGTTAAATAGCCCTAATGATGCTTGTATAGCGAAACCGGTTGGCTAAACTATAAAAATTCAAAAAATAAAATATACCTGTTGTGGAAAGTACAAGTGTTTCTAAATAAATTGTATCGAATAAGTCGTCTTCGCTTTAATACCTACTACTATTATTTATTTATTCACTGCTCGGTTGCAACTTGAAAGAAGAACAAATAAACAATTTTTCACATTTATTATTATGGATGTACAATGTAGTAAGCAACGCAGATATCCGACCCCTTTATGAAACTACAAAGTGTTGTGAAGGGGTTGATTATCTGCGTTGCTTGCTATAGAAGGGGAGCCCAGGGTGCCAAATGTGTAGTCACTTCAGCGTCATGAGAGACTGTTGGATTTTGCCGATCAGAGAGTGAAGAATAAAAAAGATCACGTGGACTTGTAATACACGTGCCAATTTATGCAGTGATTTAATACATAAAGGATGTATTAAGTTTGGTAAAATGTATCTCCTATTTCATATTTTGATGCGATCTAGAAACTGATAAATTCTTTCATTCTTAACGTCAGCGCTTAATAGAATTTCATCTTAGACACAATTCATCAATATCAATTGTATTTTCCACAAAACATTTAACCAAACAATTTCGCTAGGTAAGCACCATCAGAAGCTACTAAGAGATGGAGTTGTAATAGTCCTGATGATACATTGTACAGGAAAACAGGTTCTTAAAATAAACTGAAGTAATAAAGTAAATTATATTTATAAATTATGTCTCTAGTACACACATACATACATACATACATTCACGCCCTTACGGGGTAGCTAGAGAGTATCAGTGCCAGACCTCACGATCCTGACAAACCTGTCTAGCTTCCTCCACTTTCATTACGCTTTTCATATAAATACGCCTGTTTCGGAGACTCTTGACATCACCCTTGGATAATATCCGAATGATCTGATCGTGGAATGTCAGCCTAGGTCTCCCGAGGTACCTACATGCGCGTTCGCATTGTATATCTGCTTTGTCAATCTTTCATCTGTCATTCTTTCCACATGACCGAACCAGAGGTCTGTTCATGTTCATATTTTCAGATGATTTTTATTTATCTCTAGTAATTGCTTAAATCCCTTCTTGGGATCCCTTACCATGACATGCTCTTTTCCAACTGTGTAGAATATACCTAAGTGATAACGGAAGCGATTAAATGGAAGTCTAGAGTGTCTTGTTTTAATTCAGGGCTCGCATACTCAAGGAGTACAGCGATAATGGAAAACTACTTAACTATTCTCGCCATGAAATTATTTCAAGGTTTGCTCCCTGTATTTTTTTATGTACCAATTATATTGCAAATCAGTACTACAAGTATTATATAAAATCACAAGGTATATAGTCGCCTCTGTGGTCTATCGGTCCGGGTGTTGGACTTGACTGCATGAGGTCGCGGGTTCGAATCCTGGGTCGGCCAACAAAAGAAAACTGGATTTTTCCAATTTTCTAATAAATAAAAAATGTTGGTCGGGATTGGAAATGTGCCCGGTTGGCGAAAGGCTTGCCACCTATCACATTGTGGGACTTAGTGTCTTCGGGTAGTCGTGGGTGCCCTGGTTGTGCCTCTGCCTACCTCTTCGGGGATATGGGCGTGAAGATACTATACTACAAGCTATATAAATTGTACGTCATCAGCGTAGAATAGATTTTCGTATAAACTCTGTAGTCTTGCGGTCCGGGCGTTTTACTTGACTGTATGACGTCTCGGGTTTGATTCTCGGGTCGGGCGGCAAAAAGAAAATTTGTTGGCGATAGGTTTGCCATCTATCACGTTGTGGGACTTGGTTGTGCCTCTGCCAACCTCTTCCGGGATATGGGCATGGAGATTTCCATTGTAGAGCTTGGTGGTTAAGAGAAACTTGCTTGTGTTTGAATCCAGGGCTTTAATACTATATAAAATGTAGTCCAAATTGGTGCAGGCATTTATCCGTGAAAGCGAAAAAAAAACATAGATAAACCGACGTTTACTTTTATAATATTACTAGCAGTTTCACGCAGCTTCGCCTGCGTAACTTGGCTTCTACTATACCGATTTGGATAAAACAAAGCCTATGTTTATCGTGGATAATGTAACTTTCGAATGGTGAAAGAATTTTTAAAATCGGTTTGTAGTTTTTGAGCCTATTCATTACAACCAAACAAACAAACAAAGTTTTCCTCTTTATTACTATAAAGAGGAAAACTTAGTATGAAGTATGATATTAGTATGACTAACTGTTGCCCGCGGCAATGCCCGCGTGGACCCACAGGAACATTATTTCGGAATGAAAACTATCCTATGTGTTAATCCAAGTCACCCTCTATGTATGTACCAAATTTCATGAAAATCGTCAATTTTTTGCATTGATGGGATATCCATAGGATAATGGTGTCTATTTATTATTATTACATATCTGCATCTATATACAAAGTCGAGTATAGTTGGCGTTGACTATTTGAGGTCGCGGGTTCGATTCCCGGGTTGGTAAACTCATGTCTTTTTTTGTATTTTTTAATAATAACGACGGTTCCCGGGATCCCTAATCTAAACAGCTCCACACGCACTGTACTGATTCAGTTACGCCAACAGCAGGTACTGTTAATATACATTTATTAAAGTTACTTTACTTTTGTGCTGGACTTTCGTTGAGTCGCGGTAATATAATATACAGTACCTAGTCTGTCTTCATACAGTTACGAATGGGCAAGGGCCAATTCGGTAGACTTTCGGTATACAATTATTCGCAGTTGTTCCGAAGTGTCGAACGGTAGTGCCTTTTCTTATTACTTTGTAAGCAATAGGTAAGTATTGTGTCGTTTTTGAGATTTGTTGAGAGGTTAAGAACGGTTTTTTTTATATATATATTTTTTATCAAAAACAGCATATTTATTTTTATTAAATATTTTTTATTACTTAACGATTTTTATTTATTTAAAAACATACAGTATTTACATGGACAAAGTTAAAAAGAAATTCAAACAAGCAGATGTAGTTTCAATACTGAGGGTGGGTAGCCCTATCACGTGCTGACGCACAAAACGGCTGTAGGTTTTTAATTAAAAAATAGGAGTCAGGTACAACACTGTATATCATATTGTGGTGGTTGAATGCACTCTTATTCTTATGATGCCTCGGATACTAATTAACACGTACGTTGACCAACATCTCTGTTTTCCTGTTTGGTCTTCGCTCTTCTGTTATCTTATCTATCGGGATTGTTCTTTCCTACTTTTTAAATAACTCATAGATGGTTTCCTTAATAAGAGGGTTTCCTAAGTTTTTTTCCTGCATCTTTCAATTCCCTTGACATCATTTTTAAGTCTGTTTTCTCGAAGATCTTTTCCAGGCCTATAAAGGGTATATGCGTGTATAGGCCGACTCCAATTGATCTGTCTATAGCCATCTGCGGTGCTGGAAAAGCTTTCCGAGTACCTTTTTATTCCTAAATCAATATTGGTGTTCCCCTACTATTTGTTTTGATTCATTTTTTGAAACAAATACTGAACGAGATTTGAAAACAGCTTATTAAGTCTTATTCTCGACACTTATTGCTATAGACGAACTGTATGTCGACCGAAACCGGAGGATTGTTTTTCTTTTATTCAAAGTTATGTCTCTGATAGAAACTTGGGAGATTAGGCTCAAGTTCTATATTTCTCATATTTGAAGGTCTTAAGCTTGTGAAGCAACAGTCTTGTGACCTTTAAAATCTACCAGTAATTGAGTACAGGATGTAAGAAAATGTAGCAGAAATATCTTATTATCATATCCTAACATCCCGGCATTAAGGTTGGCAAGACACCATTAACACCTTTTGTGTCTTTAGGCGGCGCAAATTTCTTACCATCAGGAAATCCGTTTGCTTGTTTATCTTCTAATTTCATAAAAGAAATCGAACTCGAATTTGGTCGAATATGCTAATCTCTCGACCAACGAGGATGTCAGCTTTTAGTTAAAACAAAAATAAGTATCTTTGTGCCCGTGAACCGTGCTTGTTTGCTTTCCTATATCATAAAAAAAAGATATTTTTAGCTTAAACAAAGTATTTCTTAAATTTTACTATTGAAATTACTCTTTTCATAACTTTAAGTAGTTTAAAATCGAATTCGCATTTGACAATCGACTCGATGTAGTCTGTAACCCAAAACAATAAAAAGTTTTAATGAAATTTCGTGGTACGGTTCACCGAAACGAGCCCATTAAAATGTTGTCTCTTCTAATAGTAACTGTTTTGAAGCAATATTTAAATGGGAGAGTTTAAACTTTGAAACCTTAATTTGTTCAAATATTCGTAAGTGATTGATATTTGTAATGAAATTGAAATATAAAGACTCTTCAAGGTCCAGCTCGGATCTGGGGGCTGATTATGTATCTCAGTTGCTAACTCAAAATAGAAAAGTTTACATCAAATATCTGTCAAACTGTCATATACAGTCTCTTCTTTACTCTATTCTCTTTGATCCATTTGCGCGTATTTATTTAAAGGAGAGATTTAAGTTCTGTGACAGTGAGGTAAAATTCCTCAGGTCCAGTGATAGTTATACTCTTCAAGTTGCTTCTCGTAACACTTGTTACTATAGCCGTTCTTTTACTTCGCAAGCAGTGAGGCTTTGGCATTCTCTTCCCATAGATATTAGGAGAGCTACAAATATTAATATTTACAAAAGTATGTTAAAGCGTCACTTTCTGCGTTCACGGTGATTAATACTTATGTTGCTTGTTGTAAATTCTAATACCTATAATTAAAACAGGTTTCTGCTTTTAGGACGATTTATTTTTAGATTTACATTATAGCACCATTACATAGTATTCTGTTAAATCTTGTTCCATACTTGAGGGTTGCCTGGAAGAGATCGCTGATTTGGCGATAAGGCTGCCTTTGTGTATCTTATAATATAAGTTTTATTTGATGTATTTGTAATTTCTCTGTTTTTGGTGCACAATAAAGAGTTATTGTATTGTATTGCATTGTTTCATATTTGCTATCTCCAGTGACACACAGAAATATAATAAAGATAGCAAACACAAATGACGTCATTTGACAGCTATTTGATGTACACTTTTTCATTTTGAGTTGGCCACTGAGATACACAATGAGCCCCTGGTTAGAGAAAACAAATTGAACGTTTCTTAGCCTGGAGCCTTTTCCCAAGGACGGCGTTTAACTTCTAAAAAACACGAAACGTTTTCCACTCGTTTTTAAGTTAAACTTTTAATAGATGTTAAAGTTAAAGTAACTTTTAGATACTTATTATGCTCAAACGTTTTTTGATAGCAAAATTCAAAACGGCTATAACTTGAAGCACAAAGAACAATTTGCTTCATAATTTTCCCCGTGTTGGTCCGGGCTCCTTTGCAGAATAGACCAGCTGCCTTCCTGCCAGGCAACTCGTAAAAGGCGGGCATAGGCTTACCGTCACTAACACCGTGTCATCCTGCTAGGTGGTAGAGTTTCGCAGCGACTCATCCGGATTGGTACCACCGCCTTACCTATTCCTGCCGCCATAACGTCATGTTGTGTTCCGGTTCGGAGGGTTTGGTAGCCGCTAAACTTACTTTTGCTAGAGGCCTAACATCCCGGCCTTAGGTTGGCAACGCACCATTACCACCTTTGGTGTCTCTAGGCGGCGTGAATTTCTTACCACCAGGATATCCGTCTGCTTGTTTGCCTTCCAATATCACAAGAAAAATATTTAAATAAAAATTAAAACCCATTTCGTGTCGTCGTCACTTCACGCCTGAACGGATAGACCAATTTTGCTAATTCTTTTTTTGTTATGTAGGTTTTTGTCAGGATTTTTTTTGAAAAGAAAAACCTGAAAATGGAACTGCACGGAAAATAGTAAAAGAAATACTTTTCTTTTCCGTACAAACGAANNNNAATGTTAAAAGTGTAAATAAAATTATACAAAAACAATTTAATCCCAAAATAAGCACATTATATGCTTGTGTTATGGGTGTTAGTCAATGATACTAATACATAGAAATACTTAAATATATATCAGAATAAAAATAAACAGACCTAGAAATGCAGGTACCTAGATGTTCATCACAGAAATGCCTTTTCCCACAGCAACTCCAACCGCGTTTTGTCGGTGGCGTTAGGGGTGCACGTTAACCCCTCGACCAATGAGCTAGTCTAAATGTAAAAAAAAGTTAAATGAGAAAATGTGGACGCCTTATTTAGGGCTGATTTCAAAAAGTGTCAAGCTGTCTGCTGTCACTAGCGTGGGTAACCCGTGGTACACCTGCCTACCTCTTCGAGGATACGAGCGTGTTGATATTTGTTTACCAACTTCACCATCTCAAAAAAGGTGGATTTTTTTTATGATATTGGAAGGCAAATAAGCAGACGGATTTCCTAATGGTAAGAAATTTCCGCCGCCTAGAGACACCAAAGGTGGTGATGGTGCGTTGCCAACCTGAGATCGGGATGTTAGGCCTCGAGCAAAAGTGAGTTTACCGGCTACCTTACCCTCCGAACCGGAACACGTCATGACGTTATGGCGGCAGGAATAGGTAAGGCGGTGGTACCAATCCGGGCGAGTCGCTGCGAGACTCTACCACCTAGTAAGATGTCACGGTGTTAGTGACGGTGAGCTTGTGCTGCCTTTTACGAGCTGCCTGGAAGGAAGGCAGATGGTCAATTCTACAAAGGAACCCGGACCAACACGGGGATTAGTCGGATATTTCAAAGATGATTTGTAACGACTTGGTTTGCCTTTTTTGATTGTTATTTTTAAACGTCCGCGTCGAAGCAAAACCTCTCGTTGTGTCTGTGTGAACGTCTATCTGTGGCATCGTTGGCATGGCTCTTCGATGAATAGATGGATTTTGATGCGATTTTTTTATTTGAAAGCAAACATGAGGGAGATTATTCTTAGCTATAATTTATGAAGATTCGTCTAAGCGTCAAAGGTTGTTAGCTTATTAGTAAGCATCGGAGTGGATACTAGACGTACTATAGAAATTTATATCACTCTCGAACATATATTATAAGAACTAACAGATAAAAAAACAAATTTTTTGTTGTTACAGAATACTTATTCGTACTAACATATTCTACCACATTGTGGTGTGCAAATATTTAACTCAATTAAATATATTTTAGTTTTTATTTTCGTTATTTATATATTTTACACATAAATTCTTTACTAGGCTAGCACTTACTAATTTAAGTAAAATTTATAACGATCGAGTTTTACCCTATCTACCATACACTACCACTTACTTGGCTACCCCGTAAGTAACAGCGTGAAGATATAATGTTCAAGTACTTTGTACATCTACTGAAAACATTTCTTGCTTACCCGTGTGTGATTTGGCGTGAAGATATGTTTTCAAGTTTTCAATTTTCTTTCCCTTCATAAAAGGTCGTATAAACGCACAAGCAATTATTCAAATAATTGCTTTCTAGATTAACAGACAGACGTTTTTAGATATACGAGTGGGGTTAAATAATTTGGACTGTAAATTGAGTAAATTGAGTAATCCAAAGGGGAATTCATACCTTTCACTGAAATATTTGACAAGCAATTACAAAACAATTGCAAAACCACGAAGATTACTTTACTGACCTCTTCTTCTTAATGTTGTTTATATAAAACATTCCGATAGAGTAGATTGAGAAAGGATTGGGAGAGTATTTGAATAATATTTTAATAATATACTAGCTGACCCGGCAGACGTTCTGCTATATTTTTAATGTGATAAAAAAAATTGGGGTGAGTCACCCTTATTGACATTGGCCGATTCTCAGACATATTCAGTATGCTTACAAAGTTTCATGAGAATCGGTCAAGCCGTTTCGGGAACGAACATTGTGACATATACATAACTAGTAGTTTCACGCAGCTTCGCCTGCTTAACTTGGCTTCTACTTCATCGATTTTAATAAAACAAAGCCTATGTCACTCAGGGAAAATGTAGCATTCTAAAAGTGAAAGAATTTTTGAAATCCAGTAGTTTCGAAGCTTATTTATTACAAACAAACAAAAAATCAAACCTTTCTTCTCTATAATATTAGTATAGAGAAGAAAGATATTTCTTGTGTGCGTTTGTATGTCACTGAAATTCCATGCGACTTAAGCGATTTTAATGAAAAAAAAAGTCTGTTTAACGGGATTTAAGAATGGTTTAGATTTACAATTTGGTCCACTGGAAAGTGTTTTTTTAATAGTTTTTTTTGTTAGTATTATTTGATTTTGGAATGTCTTACATTGGATCCCACAGACTGCGCTACTAAGAAGTATCAAATATTATGTAATATGAAGCGATACCAAGTTTGATGGGTCGGCTAGTTTGTATATATAAAAAATAATCCCAATTTGGCGTGATCACGCCTGGACGGATGGACCGATTTTGATAATTCTTTTTTTTATATTATTTTTGTCACGAGAAGGTTCTTATTAAAAGAAAAACCGGAATAATTGCAGGAAAAATTGGAAAAACAATATTTTAATAAATAAAAACAATTAGTAGCTCTGTTAATGTCAAGTCATACAAAGTTCGCCAGGTCAGCTTAAATAATTTATCCTATTAATATTATTAATGCGAAAGTTTGTATGTATGGATGTATAGATGTATGGACGTATAGATGTTTGTTACTCTTTCACGCAAAAACTACAAAGCCGATTACGATGAAATTTGGTATGTAGGTAGCTGAAGACCCAGAATAACATATAGGCTACTTTTTATCCCGGAGTTCCCGCGGAATTGGGACTTACGCGGGTGAAACCGCGGGGCGGTTATATATATCTTTATATATATAATTCTTCTGTATGTCACTGAACTCTTTTAAGACGGCTGGACCGATGTTGATGAAAGTTTTTGTGCGTGTCCAAGGGAATTCGAGAATGGTTTAGATTCACAATTTGGGCTCCTGGAAAATGTTTTTTTAATTAATTTTTTAATAATAAGTAGTTGTTGATTTTAGAATGTTTCACATCGGATCCGACAGACTGCGCTACTGTCTAAGCATTAATGTCAAGCGATACGAAATTTGCTGGGTCAGCTAGTATATATATATAAATCAATGCCACTTTCCGTTGTAATTTTATAACTCAAGAACGCGCTCACCTATCCAAACCAAATGTTTAGGTTTTGTTTGGACTCTTTAGTAGATGGTTTATGTGAAGTTTGCATAAAATCAGTCGAGCGGTTCTTTTATTCAGTTATCACATTTTTGTAACAAATGAATTCAAATAAAATAATCCGCCATTTTTTTAATGGGTATTTTTCAGACAAATCGAAACTTATTTCAGATGGCGATTGTGCCGTCATATTGAAACTTTTTTCAGTTGATTTTTTATTTTTTATTTTGTTGTGGTTTGTCATTCATGCGGTCATATACGCTGCGAAGCACGTACCGGGCCACTATCAGAGTATAATATTAAGTGTGATTGACATCGACAAATGAATAAGAACATATTTTGAATTAAAAAACAATAAACAAAATAACGTCTCGTCTGCAGAAAGGGATGGCCTAACTCTACCAAGCAACTATGAGACACGGGTTCCATTTCCGACGGGTACAGGCATTTATGTGACGAGCATAGTCTGTTTTTTTTCGGATCTGGGTGTTTATTAAATTTATACTATTCAAGTATGTGTATGTATAAATAAAATACCTTTAATCCAAAACAAAATTAATTACCACTCGACAATGTTACAATTTCAAAAGAAGTTTAAGGTATGAAAGGATAAGGGATAAAGAGCGTAACAAATACTATAGTCCCTTCATCCTAATAAGATCTTTTTGAATAATACTATTGTCAAATCTGAATTATCGCACGTTTTTCACGTGTAAGCTATACAAAATGTATACAATAAAATCACAGTGTATAACTTTCGGCATTTGCAAATGGTGCCAGTATAGTTTTCTTTGTAGTGACAGAATCTTCTTTCTGAGTTGATTTGCACGTAAAATTACATGGTTGGAGATCATCTAGTTGAATCTTCGAGTTGAATATCTTACTATCTCTCAGTTCTGTGTTTAATTTTAAATAAAATTGTGTTTGTTTGTAAAGTTGAATTTAGTAGTTTCGTTTCATAATGTTTGTGTATAATTATGTAGGTAAGTGGAAATAATGATTAATACTTATACGTATTTTTTTATTTTATATTTTACGGTAATTTTTTACGTCATTAAGGCTAGGTTATTCGAGCTCTGTTTAGTGTACTGTACTGTGTTTAATTTTAAATAAAATTGCGTTTGTTTAAAATGTTAATTTGATTGTTATGATTGAAGTTTCCAAAAGTTTGTGTATAATTATGTAGGTAAGTGAAAATAAGTGATTTTACGCCATAATGGCTAGGATATTCTAGCTCTGTTTAGTGTACTGAACTGTGTTTAATTTTAAATAAAATTGAGTTAGCTTAAAATGTTGAATAGGTAATTTATTTTTGAAGTTTTATAAAGTTTGTATATAATTATGTACGTCGTGTGTATTATTTTTACGTTATAAAAAGGCTATTATATTACGTGCTGAATTATGTGTGTGTGTTTGTTATATCATAACTTCCAAACGGATGAAGCGATTTCTTATAAAATTAATATCTAAAAAAACTTTAAAATATCTTCAAACGTTTTACATTTGGTTTTGTATATGTCAGTTCGGAGATTTCAAATAATATAATAAATCAGTATAAAACTCATTGTTTTGTATTTTTTTGGTCTTAAGGGCGAGTGTAAATTGAAACTGAAAATGAAAACGAAAAAACAAATCAAAATTATAATTCCAACTTTTTGAAACATTCCGTAAATTATTTTCATTTCTTTAAGCAATATAAGAGACCTTTTGCAGGCAGTAGTGTAACTAAATAATATTTCAGTATAACTCGAGAACGGCTGAACTTAGATCCAGGAAACGAATTTAGGATACTTTTTATTTACAAGTGTTTCTTTCTTTAAAAATATCGACCAATTCTGCTAAAAGTTTGTTGTATTAGTTATAGACTGAAGAAGGTTCTCTTGAAAAATAAAAGGAAAATTGGAGGGAAAAACCGGAAATCCAATTTTTAATGCATAAATTTCTTAGTAGCTGTTAGAGTATTAGTTCGTCGGGTCGGCTAGTTTCCATACAAAATATTTGTTCAGTAAAGGTATCATGGAACATTAATCCTTGCCCAGCTTTGACAGATCAGATAGACATCTTATAATTATCTGAACATGACTTTGTAAATTTTGTGCTGGCAAATCTTTCTGAAATACTTACACTAATGTTTTTCCAGTTATATCGATATGGCCATTTTTCTGTTTAACTGCCAAATTTGGGAAAAACACGTTGAATTATAATTTAAACGCAGTAAAACGGTAAAACCCAATTCTGATTTCAATTCAAAACGTGGGAAATTGAGTCTCCTTCTTTTTTAGGTTTTGGCATTCGCACTAGTGTTTTGCCATTAGTCAAGTAGAAATTTGCATCAAATTTACCAAAATCGGGATTTAATTATAACTTGTCATGCTCTTGGGTAAAGCGGTGGCCTCATCACTGAAGCTCATGTAGTGAGATTTGGCGGCAACGAGGAAATACACGATACGCTGATTTCTTCATGATTATTTCATTTGTGCACTTTCACTGAACAAAATTGTACAAAATGCCACCAAAATTGACTAATTTCACTCAATATAAAAAACTTCGACCACCTTTTCTCTCGATAGCGTCAAAACTCAAAATTGTGTACTTTCCACAATTTCACAGATAATTTCAAACATACAAAATACATGCAGTCGAATCAAGAACTTTTTATTTTGGAGTCGGTTTTTTATGATATTAGAAGGCAAACAAGCAGACCGATTTCCTGATGGTAAGAAATAGACGCCGTCTAGTGACACCAAAATTGGTAATGGTTCTTTGCCAGCCTGAATCTGGGGTGTTAGGCCTCGAGTAAAAGTAAGTTTACCGGCTACTTTACCTTCCGAACCGGAACACGTCATGATGTTATAGAGACAGGAATAGGTGCCGACGGTACCAATCCGCTCAAGTCGGTAATGGAGCTCGGATCACCATGGGAAATAACAGTTTTTTTTTTAATCTATACATTAATAAGTGATGCCAAAACTTTGGACCGCTTTTTACGAAAACTGCGCTGATGGAGAAGCATGAAGTTTAGCACACTTATAGTTTATGTGTAGGAGAAGTGCAGAACGCTAATATTGTACAATAATAATAATTATAAAGTACATTAAATCAATAAATAAAACATTACTCACACTACCATACATTTGACACACACAAACAAATATATTGATGTTGACGATAAAAGATCACAGATGGCGCACTAACTATTCAGGAAACAAAGTAGTTGGTCTTGAGAAATGAAGATGGCGTTCTTATCAACAAGGTATTAAAATTTTGATACTAAAAAATTAAAATGGTCGAATTTCGGCCAATGGGCGATCACTAGTAATATTTAATTTGCCTTAATTAATCTTTGTTCATTAACTTTTGTACTGATATACGCTTATTTTTTGTGTGTATTTTTTGTTATTATTTTTTGCAAATCTTTTCGTATTTTTTGCTTATTTATAGTACATACTTATTTATTTACCTATAAGTAGTTATTGCGCAATTTTTTTGTTAGATCTTGTCAAGTTGAATCTTGGAATACATTACTCTATGTTTGGGTTTAAGGTAATAATTAATATTTATTTATTTAGGTATTTATCTATTTTATAATTAACAAAATTGAACTAACTGAAATTGACTTTCTTAAATAAAAAAAGTTCAAATCTTAAAATAGGATAAAAATTTCAACACCTTTGTGGAACCAGTTACTAAAGATCATTTCCAAAGGATACGATTTTCCATTTTCCAACGGATACAATTTGAACCGTCAAAAACGAGCGTACCTACTCATTCCTTAATAGGAGCTCTGGACAGTTGTAAGCACTAATTGTAAACATTGGTTTGCATCCGTCTGCACGGTAGATTTAATCAAATTTAATAATAATTGGAAGATAGAAACAAAGTTTCCTCGAAGGTTATCTTTGTTGTATGTCGTTTTTACATTCGTCTAAAACGTCTTTAAAGGTCGATAACAGATCTGTGATATTTCTGTTGTTACGGATGTCCGTAGGCGGCAGTAGTCACTTTCCAACAAGTGATCCAGTTGCTCCTTTGCCTCCTCTTACAAAAATAAATATCAAAAAAATAACAGAATTATTTTGTATGTACGTATCTAATAAATATACGAGTATAGTTTAGAGAAACGTGATTTGCTTATTTAGAGCCGCAAAATGTAGGTTCAGCTAAAATTCGTTGGAAATTAACTGGTATTAGATAGATTAGTTGGACGTAATTTTAGCTGCTATCCCGTTTTCCGGGTACGTTAACACTAACTGGTGCTTGTTTATCTCTTTCTATTCTCTTAACCCGAGCGTATTTATTTTAGAAATAAACTAGCCAACCTGACAAACGCTGTTTAAGCATTTAAATTCTTTCCAGAAAAAATGTTAAGGTTGAACAACCCTTATCACTAAGGGGTATTAAAAATTGATATTGGCGGATTCTCAGACCAACTCAATATGCTCACAAAATTTTATGAGAATCGGTCAAGCCGTTCCATCCTGTGCAGTAAGAAAATCATATGCTTGTGTTATGAATACTACCCACAGATATACATACATCTTCAAACCATTATTATACTATATTAAGTACCAAGTATCAAGTTTTATCCAGTCCTGCTTAGCGTTCTTCATTTCATTCTCTTCTTGCCAAATCAAAATCGCTCCAATCATTTAGGAGAAGTTCATTAACATACACACGAGCATGACTGAAAAACACATTTTGAATAGCTAGTCCCGAGAACCCGATTCCTCGTGTAATCAAAGCTAGCACCGGGCTTCTAAACCACAGAGGTGATTGTCATTTGCTAAAATTACGCGAAAAACATTTCATTTTGTGTTCCACTGCCGATACTTTTGTATTAAATCTACTAATTACAGCTAAAACTCTAAGACTTAAAAATATCTTCACGCCCATATCCCAGAAGGGGTAGGTAAAAGCACAACCTAAGCACCCACGAGTCACGACTAGCTAAAGACACCAAGTCCCACAATGTGATATGTGGCAAGCCTATCGCCAACCGGGCACACATCCAATCCAAGCAACATTTTTTTAATTAGAAAATTGGAAATACCAAATTGCCCGACCCGGGATTCGAACCCGGGACCTCATGAAGTCAAGTCCAACACTTCGACCGCTAGACCACTGGAACTTCAACTGAAATATTTAAACTCGTTTCACTTAATTCTAATTTCCCAATAGTATGTCTGGTTCTAGCTCCACCTTGAGCAAGCAATTGTCTGGTAACTTCAGTCCTAGTCAACGACACTAACACCGAGGTCATCCGTTAATCGAATATTTAAATACCCCGTTGTGTTTCGATTTAGAAACTGTCAAACTTAGTCACACAATAGACATAAGATCTGCCTCTAATAATCTGTGACTATGAATATTACAATTTTCAGTGACTTTCAACGGTAACGTGATTTTAACTGACTCCGAAAAAGGGGAAGATTTGACTGTATATTTTTTATATGTTTGTTATACGATTACTCGGTCAATAACGAATTGATTTTGATGAGTTTTCTGAAAAGGTAGGTCATGATTCCGT
>NJDD01000882.1:717988-741837 GCA_002245505.1 Calephelis nemesis
ATACTTGATAGATAGATTAATAGATGTTGGTCAGCCACTTATCACATTGTGTGACTAAACTTTGACTAATCGTTGATGTACTGGTCGTATCTCTACCTACCTCTCCTGAGATACACGTGTGATGATACTTAAGCTATAAACTATTTTATATGATATTTTCCATCGTCGGCGCTTGGTAAAACTTTGAAATATTAATATTTTCAAATAATTAAACACTTGTACTGTTTTACGTAACACTTACAATTTATCTCTATGTAAATAGTCTACCGGTTTCGCTTATACAGTGTCATTAGGGCTAAAACTTAAACTACTCTGATTTTAGCCCTGATGATGCTATATAAGCGAAACCGGTAGGCTATTTTAAAGTAATAGATTATAAGTGATGCGTAAAACAGTACAAGTGTTTCTTTGTTTAAAAATATGAATAAACTATTTGTCCGGTAGAAGTTCGGTGTAAGTAAGTAAGCACAGGTTGACCTTAAAAGCTGTGGCAACTTAAGAACTCAATTTGAAACTTATAATGATAAAGCTTGATCTCTCAGTTGCAAGGTAGAAATTCAAGGACACTAGACGGATAAATTACTTAAAAGTTTAGAAATATTATATCTCCTTAGGACGAAGCGTAGGTATCGCTTTTATTTTATAGTTTTCTCTCACTGCCTGTTTGTTGGATATCTACAGGGTTATTGGTAATTGGACCGGATCCTTTTAAGGGTTGTAGGAGAGGTCGTTTGCTACCTAGTGAATCTGAAAGTTGACCAGCCTTGAGATAAATTGCTTTTTTTTAAAATCCAGTTTTCCAAAGAAATATGTTTAGACCAGCCTTGAGATAAATTGATTTTTTCCTTTTTTTCAGAAAATCCATTTTTCTAAAAAAAAGTTCAGATTTTTATTTTAATAATAGTTTAGAAAGGCTACATTCCATTTGATAATTACAAATAATAAAATCGTATTATTGATAATAAAATTGTGTTTTTTAGAAAAAGGGAGTTCTTAGAAAGAACAAAAGTTCTTGAAAATTTGTTTGTAAAATGTATGTTATATAGAAATATAAATGTATGTGTAGTATATAGAGACTAAATTCATTGGCAGTTTTTTGAGAAAAGATACATTTTAAAAATTTTCGTGTCGCCTGACATCAGTTTCTTTGTGTGAAAAACAATATTTTTCTCATTTTCCTACTATTTTCTTATTTTTTTTTCTTTATTAGAACCTTTTACTGACAATGACTTACAAAAAAGTTATCAAAATCGGTCCATCCCTTCACGCGTGATGCAATGACCAAAAGAAATAGACATTAATCTGTAGGTAAAGATGATATAAATCTACAAAGGGTACCGAACCCAAAACGATGGTCATTAGTTTGTTTCGGTTTGTCTTTTCGCTTTTAAAGCAGAAACTACTGAACGGATTTTAACCAAATGTTGTGTGTAGTCCAAGGGAACACTTAGGATAACTTTTTCTGGGGGATTTTTTTTGTCCCCATTTTTAACCGCGAAAAGTTACTTTAAAGCGTAGGTACACTTGAAGTCGCGGACTTTTAGTATAAAGTAAATAAAATTGAAAAATTAAGAATGTGTAACTTTTATTTTAAAACATATCTATCAATAAAAAATATAACTTGCAACTTGAACTAATTTCCAAATTTTTAAACTAAACTTGAATTGAAAGGAAATTAAAACAATAAAACTGCAAAAACCCGACTTTAATTTCATAAGTCAATGTACACGAAATATGCATCATTACCTACAAAATATAAAAATGCAACTCAGAAAAACCACCTCTTCATCATCAATTATGGTCTACCTTTCGGGAAAAGAACCATCACAATTATTCGATAAAGGTTTAGGAACCGCATAACAAATACCTATACAAAAAAACGTCAGGTTGCACTCCGGGAGTGCCAGCAGAAGTGAAAAGTTGAATATAAATGTTGTGTATTTTTGACATTTTGAAATAGTTTGGGAATAATTTTGCACGAATTGCTTTAATTATCAGTATGAAAGTACTATCATTTTATGTGGTAGAATACAATACCCATTTAATACGCTATCGTACACAAACATGACAACACGAACATTCGCGCAAGCGCTTTGCGCTGTCTTACGAATTTTCGATCAGGTCACGTATCCTTACGCGGGTTTAAAAGTTTTTACCCATTCCCAAAAAGTGCACAACACCGCTAAAGAAGTTTTCACTTCTAAAGCATACAGACCAATTAGTAAACCTCCTTTTTCTGGAGTTGGTTAAAAAAAGGCCCATAAGTACTGTCACAAAGCTTATTAAACTCAAAATTCAATACCTCTGAACGCTTTTCCCGTCGTTCAGTCATTCGAATCTATAAATTCGTTCCTCGGCACCTATCAAAGTTTTCATCCAAAAAATTTAGTTGAGACGTAATCTCTCATACATGAATGAGTTTCATAAACTCATCTTAATTAGTTATATACATAGAGAAAACAGAGTTTGATTAGTTTTCTTTAGTAGGTCAAAGTAAAAGTCATCATGTAGTACGAATTTACCCAATATTTTATTACCTAATATGACGTAATATTATGTGACGACTTTGTTGTATATTATATTTAACTATCTGCTACACTACAGCTTTGTTCGCAAAAATTTAGATATATTCAATTCCATATTTCCAGTTGTATTTGCACAACAAGTTTCATAAAAATCAGTAAAGTAGTTTATGAGTCCCGAACAAGCGACGTGATGGTTACTTTTTAATAATACAGGTATAAGATTAACTTGTTATTCTTACATCTTTGCTTTTTTATGATATTGGAAGGCAAACAAGCAGACGGATTTCATCTTGGTAAGAAATTAACGCCGCCTAGAGACACCAAAGGTGGAAATGGTGCGCTGCCAACCTGAGGCCGGGCCTCGAAAGGCCTCGAGCAGAAGTAAGTTTACCGGCTACTTTACCCTCCGAACTGGAACACGTCAATTGCAAGCACTGACATTATGGCGGCAGGAATAGGTAAGGCGGTGGTACCAATCCGTGCGAGTCGCTGCGAGGCTTTACCAGCTAGTCAGATATCACGGTGTTAGTGACGGTAAGCCTATGCTCGCTTTTTACGAGTTGCCCGGCACAGGAAGGCAGATGGTCTAGCCCGGACCAACACGGGGAAACTTTTTTCTTGCTACTTTTAGTTTTTCTAGCATGAAATGAAAATGACAACATTTTTTTGTTAGGAGTGTAGTAGTAGTCTATACCTTCACGGATACGACACTTCTGTAGACTACAATCTATGCCCCTGTTTCTATCGATTAAAACAAAAATAATGGTGGTAATTCTGCTGAGCGCTAACTAAATTTAATTTAGAGGTAAGTATACTATATTTTTTAAATAAAATAAAAACAAACTTAACGGAACAGTCCGTATAAGTGACATTACCAAACATAAAAGAATGAATGAACTGTTACTCTATTGTGCACCATCAATCTTAAAACAAAATAAATACAACTAGGTGTTATTAACAGTATTACAGTTTGTAGTAGGTAAACAAAAGGCAGTGTTATCGCCAAACAACTTTTTGACTAAAGAAACTATATAAATATAGGTTCATTAGATAAAGAGATGAAACATACAAAAACTATGAAATAAGTTTAATATATTAATACCAATAATATGAAGAAAAAATAAAGTATTATAAATGTAAAACTAAAATAAACCCGATAAAAGTATCTTCACGCCCATAACCACGAAGAGGTAGGCAGATGCACAACTAGGGCACCCACGACTAGCCTAAGATACTAAAGTCCCTCAATGTGTTAGCTGGCAAGCTTATCGCCAACACATATCCAATCTCGGGCAACATATTTTTTTAGAAAATTGGAATTACGCTATTTCTATTTTTTTTTTTGTCCGACCAGGAAGACAACCCCAAATAAACAAGTTACACGGTTTAAAACGTATTTATTGTCTTTCTATTACTTCCGTTAATCCGTAACTTGAAATGAGTTTAGGAAGTGCACTGTAGAATTACTACCACCATGTCTAATGTGAAACGTATAAAATATTAATTTTTACTGAAAAATATACCTTACACTTGAATTAAGATTGGAAAAAGTGTAACAGAATTAGCACCAATTTACATCATCTTTAATTATACTAATTTTAGCTCGTTATGTTTTAGATCTAAATGCAAAAGATAAAGCTGGGAACACGCCTCTTCATATAGCCGTGGAAAATGAATCTTTAGATGCGATAGAATTTCTGCTCCAACAGTAAGTATAATGTTTTTGTACAAATAAGTTTAGTGTTACAAAATTGAAGAAATCTGAGCGTAACTAATCCATCCATTAAACTCTCGCTTTAAATTTGATGTAGGTACACAATCTCTTAATATTCAAGAATTTTAGGATTAATTCGTAGTCTATACTAGGTATGTTACGGAGCTTCGATTCGGTTTTCGATAAGCCGGCGGTTCCGATTGTTTCCGCACTTTCGATTTCGGCTTCGACACTTTTGTTCACAAATCAAAGCGTCTTTGCCGATTTTAAGGGATATTTAGCATTTAAATAGATGAAAAATTGGAAATGTATAGGCTCCTTTTGATTATGATATCCCCATGGATTCTCGTAGAAGTACTAAAAAATATACCTACATGTACTAAATAAGGAGTTTTATAAGGTTTTTGTTTATCTCTTTTTTTAGTAGTTTATTATTATTATAAAGTAAGTGCCCGTTACAAGTTGAATATTCTACGTTATGAAATATTTTCGCCTTTCACAAATTGTTGGTAATTTCAACATCAGTTGTCGGTTCCTAGTCCAATAAAAAGTTAAATGAAACCATGGTCTGACCAGTTTTGGCGCAATGAGTAAAAATGTGTTCATTAATACTTAAATAACGATAGAAAGAAATGTTGATTTGAATTAAGGGGAAAGGGATAAAAAAAGGGTTGAAAATGCCTTTTTTTAATTGCTTAATAACGGTAGGAAATATAAAAAAGTTTCAAGTAAAAGTTGTAGAGAAAAAAATCTACACAAAAAAGTTCCTCTTGAAACTCGTTCGTCAAGTGAATTTTTGCATGCATATATTTAATAAAAAAACTATTACAAAAATATGAAACATATTATGTGATACATCCCTGTTTATTTGATGTTTACTTGTTTAGTTATAATTTATATTTTGTTTCTTAGAATAAATTATGAATCAAAATTGCATAAACTAATAATAAACATTGACCACTTCATTGGCCGAGTGGTAAGCAAACATGCTTAACGCGAAATTAGGCTAAAACGTTAACGCAAAAACGTTAGACTCATTTTTTTTATAACATTGGAAGGCAAACAAGCAGAAGGATTTCCTGGTGGTAAGAAATTCCCGCCGCCTAGAGACACCAAAGGTGGTAACGGTGCGTTGCCAACCAGAGGCCTTGATGTTAGACCTCAAGTAAAAGTAAGTTAACCGGCTACCTTACCCTCCGAACCGGAACACGTCATGACGTTATGGCGGCAGGAATAGGTAAGGCGGTGGTACCAATCCGGGTGAGTCGCTGCGAAACTCTAGCACCTAGTCAGATGTCACGGTGTTAGTGACGGCAAGCCTATGCTCGCCTTTTACGAGCTGCCTGGCACAGGAAGGCAGATGATCTATTCTACAAAGGAGCCCGGACCAACACGAGGGAAGACTCATGTTCGATTTCCGATGGAAGCAGGCTTTTGTGAGATCAACATTAATCAACCCGTACATACTGGTGTATACCTTTCATACTATTATATATTTATGTATTTCTATGTATTAGTATCGTTAACTAAATTAGGGTTATGTCAATTTGTGTAATTTTTTTTAGACTTAAGAATACAGAAAGACATAAGACTCTAAAGTTTAAAGTTTAAGTATACCAAGCAAATATTAAAAGACATAATTGTATTTTTCATAATGTAATAAGCAAACCGATAATTTAAGTGATTCGTTTTTATTTGACACAAAACAATCGATTGCGTATCGATCGCTGATTGTCATTTCTTACGTAATATCCGTATTCTTAGAATACATCGCCTTTGTTTAGTACTGTAATAAAATTAAGTACCTATACCTAAAACAGACATCTGTTAAAAGTTATGTTTTTGTAATATATTTATAAGTGATTCGTTTTATTTGACAATTAACAATCGATTGCGTATCGATCGCTGATTGTCATTTCTTACGTAATATCTGTGTCCTTAGAATACAACGCCTTTGTTTAGTACCGTAATAAAATGTCATATCAGAAAATTGCGGTAGGTGTGGGTTTGTCATATTACGGACGACCTGTATTGTTTAACACATTATTTTCTTTTTTAGGCAAGTTGACACGGGAATATGGAACGAAAAATATCAGGCACCTATACATTTAGCTACGGAGTTAAATAAGGTATGTTTCTTATCTTATATTTTTTATTGTATAAGACAGTGAACTCCCGAAGAGGACAATTGCATCCTTTATTCACCAAGTGTTACGCCGTTCTATGGTCGGGATGGCAGAGCCATTTTGTATAATGCTCGTCTATTGGGTACCCTACCCGGACTAGAAAATGACATGACTATTGACCAACTAAAAACATCGGCTATCTTCGAGAATCTTTAGGACGCTCCGAAACTAATGTGTTGGTGAAATTTTGTGCACAATGCTCACCTACTGGGTACCCTACCTTCCGGACTAGTAAATGACATTACTATTGACAAACTAAAAACTTCGGCCATATTATCTAGTTTCGGCTTTAGTTTGTCCAAAAAATAGCCAAATTTTTCGAACGCTACGATACTCCTGTGTTGGTGAAATATTGTGCGTTTTTCGACAAATTTTACTTGTACTCATCTAGGTATTTATTTAGTTGTTACAATGACAAATTAATATCAATTAAAATAAATGAATCACCTCTGTGGTCTAGCGGTCCGTTGTAACTTACTTCTTGAGATCCCGGGTTCGATCCCCGGGTCATTTCAATATTCGCTATTCGATCCCCGGTATTTTTAATTTTCTAATAAAATAACTTGAAGACAATTTCCTTTAAAATGTATATATCAATTCTTTTCTTCAGTAATTGTCTTTTGTTTCATAGCCCCTAAGTATGACTATAAAAATTATGTCTACAACTACACTATAATTCTATACCAATATACATGTTTTAACACGTTTGAGTAATCTTCGGTTTTGGCTAAAAAATCAGTTTTGTTCGAACATTAGACATAGACAAAAAATTAAGCCGTCTGGGAATTTAAGGAAGCAAATCTATCTGCTCGTTTGCCTTCCAATATCATTAAAAAAGAAACATGTTTCTACAGTATTTTTTGTTATAGATTTTTTTTATTTTTTTAATATTGCCATAATCAAATATAACTTCTAATGCGCATACATAAGTACGCGCACCTATTTCTTTGAAATGACTATCGTGTAGTCAACCTACCGGTTTTTGAAATTTAACCAGACTCTAACCGTCAATTATCGAAATACCATTTCAGATTTCGGTTCTTCAAGTATTTGCCAAATATAAGAACTTGTTTGATGTGGATTTGGGAGGGGAGCATGGCCGTACCGCCCTTCATTTCGCAGCTATCCATGACCATGACATGTGTGCACGAATTTTGGTAAGTATTAAACAATTACTAAATAAGTATCCAGCTCTTGGTCTATGAAATTTTAATCAGCATGTTTATAGTCTGTCTACAACTCACAAATTAAGTAGAAGCCGCTAAAAAATTAACACTTAAAAATAAAAAACAAACATTAGTTTGTAAAACGCGTTTAGTAGACTTATTAATGAACTTTGATAAATTCATAAGCGAAAATCCTGTTGGCACTATCCTAAACTAAATAAAAAAATTGGACTTTACATCAAAATGCTGTTCGTTAAATCATTTGTCAGTGTTAAAAAAAGTTTTTGCCTTACATTTTTCGTTCAGTTAATCTTAAAAAGTCAGCTAAGTTTTAGGCACAAATTATAAAGACTTATGTACAACTAGTTGTAGGCAAGAGTTAAGATATCTTAATTTTTCAACGAGAATTTAATGTTGTGGGATTTGATAATAATATGTTTAGTACAGTTTAGTTTGCGCTAACAGAATTGCTACCATTTGTTCTAGAGATCTACTTTTAAATAAGTCTTAAAATGTATAAAAACCAAATAATACCAGAAAGGCTATTATAAAATCTCAGAAGATGAACATGCTTAGGCTTAGACTTTTCAATCTCACACTACAATTATTTGTAATATCTTTTTAAATTGGTTAATAATTTGCATTTTTTCTCATTCATAAATTTACTAATAGTGTTGAAAAAGACAAGCCGACTGAGTTTCTTTATGCGGGTCCTCTCATTGTTTGGCCGCGATTCCAATAATTTATTAGAATATGTTAGGTACATGAGTTCCCGTAGACAGCTTGCGGTAGTTTATTAAAATGTCGAGGTGCACAAGTACCTTTGAATGGTCCAACTGAATAATATCGTGGGCTTCATTTTCAAACCTCTTTTCATCTTTAATTTTTCAAACTCCAAAATTTTTTAAATGTTGATTTTTGATTGAAAAAAATATATTTATCTATCTAGTATAAATATATCATACAACAAACACAAGCATTTATAATATTTAAATGTAAAATAAGTTGTTTGTCTATTTTTGTATTGTTAGTTATTTAATAAAACAGTTGTTTCTTCCTCCTGCAAAATTTTAACAAATGTAGGTACGGAGTTTGAAAATTAAGCCAGCGATATTTTTTAAAGTGAAACTTTTATTATATTGTCTAAATTTTTTTTACGATGACGATAGAGCAGCCGAGGCCAATATGGCGACGTCTATAGTTTATAGTTATAGATCAAGTTTCACTTTTACCGTAGTTTCATATAACCACATAATCCTTATTTTAATCTAATAGAATCATACCTAATTTAGTTGTACCCAGTCGTTATAAGGTAACCTTCTAACTTATATAATGTAATTAACAGATTTCAGATTTAGGCGCCCAATCAAAACGTCCTTGCAACAACGGATACTATCCAATCCATGAAGCTGCAAAGAATGCGTCATCTCGAACTATGGAAGTATTTCTCCAATGGGGTGAATCTAAAGGTTGTACTAGAGAACAAATGATTTCCTTGTATGACAATGAAGGGAATGTCCCTCTTCATTCAGCGGTGCATGGAGGTGACATAAAGGCGGTGGAGCTATGTTTACGGTCGGGGGCGAAGATTTCCACTCAACAGCACGACCTTTCCACCCCTGTCCACTTGGCTTGTGCACAGGTATGTTTTGTTTGACTAGCTATTTAACCGCGACTTCGTTAGCGAAGTATACATTTCATACAAACTTTCATCCCCAATAAATTTTTGGGGTTAAATAGAATAATAATCTATATGTATATGTATCTTCACGCCCATATCCCCGAAGAATTAGGCAGAGGTAAAACCAAGGCACCCGCGACTAGCCGATCATACTTATTCCCATTAAGCCTATCACCAACCGGGCGCATCCTATCCCGCCCAACATTTTTTATAAGAAAATTGGTAAAATCAAATTTTTGTTATGTTACTTTGGGGTTCTTTTTTAAAAACAAATGCTTGTTTGGCCTTTAACAGCATGTCTATATGTATAGATATTTAATAGATATTTTAAACTCTAAAAACATCCAATATTAGAAATTAGTAAGTAACGATGATCTAAGCAAGACCAAAGCTAGGATTATCATCTGGTTTGTCATGTCTATGATTAATCGACTTCAAAAAAGGAGGTTATAAGTTCGACTCCGTTATTTTATGCATGTTAATTGATATTTATATATTATATTATACTATAAATCAATTCCTAAATCAGTAAATATATTAACTGCCACGCGAAAAAGCCGCTGGTGACAGCTAGTATGTATAATAATATTCAAATTTCCAAATGAACTCAAGGAGGTTCATTTAGACGTTACCCAAAAATACTAATAAACAAGCTTAATCACATAAATATTCTGTTCCTTATGAATATTTCTTTATAAATATATTCTCAAGTCAGAATATGTAGAATAGGTATTAAATTTCACAAAAATATTTGAGCTATTCGTCGTCCTGGCGCCTCAGCTTCAATATATATATTTTTTCTTTCTTCAGGTTTTGACATTCACGTTAGTATTTTGCCATTAGTCAAGTAGAAATTTGCATCAAATTTACCAAAATCGAGATTCAATTATAATTAGTCATAAGTCGTCAATGAGTCTTGTCACAGTCTTAAGTAAAGCGGTGGCCTCTTTACTCAAGCTCATATTGTGAGATTTGGCGGCAATAAAGAAATAACGATACGCCAATTTCTTCATGATCGTTTCATTTGTGCACTTTCACTGAACAAAATTGTACAAAATGCCACCAATATCACCAATATAGAGACGAAATTTTATACATAAAACTTCGACCAATCGATTGATCTTTTCTCTTGATGGCGCCAAAACTCCATTAATATATTTGAAATCGGAAAGTAGTTTTTTTTTTATTATTTTCTATAATATAAAAACTCGCCTTAAGTTTCAACCTCAACTTTTCAAAAATTCTCATTTCAAAGCAATTGCTCACCATTATCGTGTTTTGTTTTGGAAGATACAGCTATTTCAATTTGGTGCTTGATGGTTTCCAAAAACACGATTCATTTCACTTTGCTCGATAGAAAAAAATCAAAAAGTTAACCCTTTTTTAAAAGCAAAACCCAACTGTCTACTTCAATTATGAAAATATCGACACCAGATTTAACATAAACATAGATAAGTACTATACCTAAAAGATAAGTGTTTCAGTTTTTATACCTTTTTTCAAATCACTTTCATAGTGTCAAAAATAGTGATTTGTCGCTTAAGACGTTTACTTTAGAGCGCAATATTTCATAGTAATCATGGAACGGGGGAGTGCGGCGATTGTCTCTTCTGGCTGGCTAAGTATGGGGCCTTAATATACTCACTTGTTAATCCGCGAGGTTGACAGCGTACAACATATTTTCTAGCCAAATTTTATACCCATTAAATTCCTTAGGAGATTTTTTTTAAAAAAGTAGCCTAGATTTGAAGTGGATTCTATAAATATAAGCATATCGAACTTCATCAAAACCAGTCCAGCGGTTTAGCCGTAATAGCGTAACAGACGGACTTTCGCATTTATGACATTACATTGTTTTCTCGCGAATTCGTATTTTTTAAAATGATGTGCTGTTTTTAAAGGTCTTTGATTATATGTTTATTGAATTTTATCAAAATCGGCCCAGCGGTTAAGCAGTTAAAGTTAGAAAAACGTTAGCATTTACAGTATTAGTATGGATCGAATTTGCTATTTTCAGGGTGCTTTGGATATAGTGAAGCTCATGTTCAACATGCAGCCAAATGAGAAAGTGGCGTGCCTGACTTCGTGTGATGTGCAGAAGATGACACCGATACATTGTGCAGCGATGTTCGATCATCCAGACATCGTTAATTATCTTATATCAGAGGGCTCTGATATAAACCCTTTGGACAAAGAAAGACGATCGCCTTTGTTGCTCGCTGCGTCAAGGGCCGGTTGGAGGACAGTCCATACATTGGTAAGAAAAGTTTCAAGTGTAATTTATACAAACATACAGACAAACACATTTTACTGTTTGAAATGTTAGTAATTTACCTGCCGCACTCAGAGACGTCAAACATGTTTAATCAGTCACTAAGTCGACATTTTCCATAAGTACAGAATTTTTACTCTAACGAAACCAATGCATAGATATTTGGTACTAAACTTAGTATCTTAAAGACCTTAGAAACGTGTTAAGAATCCTTAGAAACGTGTTTAGAATCCTTACAATATCTAACCAAACCGAAGCTTAGACATTTTGTACTAAACTTAGTATCTTAAAGATCTAAGAAACGTGTTTAGAATCCTTACAATTTAGGTAAAGAAGTAATTATTGCTGGTTGGTCAAGCCACTAAGGGTGTGCCAATAATTGGAGCGCACCGCAGGCGCCATCACTAGTGTTAAATTTATATAAGCACAGCACTATAGTGACGTCACTTCATTACTTTGCTAAATAAAATAAAACTGGCGGGAATAACCTCTGACCTCTGTAAATTCTTGCATTTTATTATATTCACGATTAATTACGTCCGCTTTTATTTAATTATTGTAAGCCAGCTATCCTGAGCTTAAAGCAAAGGCACTGGCTCAAACACTGTATAGTTTGAAAACACATTTGGATCGGCAGATGGCGCTGTTTTGTCACCAAATTAAGGCAGTATGAAGTTCGCATGATTAACTATAAAAATGAGTCAGTTTAATGACTGATGATGATTATAATTACGTCCTGTGTAGATCATCATACATAATAATTTACTTATTAAAACAAATTATTACTTACAGATACGTCTTGGAGCTGACATTCAATTAAAGGATGTGAATTCCAGAAACGTACTCCATCTCGTTGTTATGAACGGTGGTAGATTGGAAGATTTCGCCGCAAATTGTAAAGTGAGTGAAATATTAAGGCCTTATTTTGTTTATCTTCACACCAAGTCCCTTACAGGGAAGCCAGAGAGTATAGAGTGCTTAATACATGATAAATGCAAAATATGCTCATATTAATGTTAATAATTATAAAACTTTAAGCTTTACTTACTCTTGCTCGAGGCCTAATATCCCGGCCTTAGTTTGGCAACACACTATTACCGCCTTTGGTGTCTCTAGGTGGCGTGAATTTCTAGCCATCAGGAAATCCGTCTGCTTGTTTGCCTTCCGATATCATAAAAAATATGAAACATGAGTTGATAATTCACTCTATACTCACGTGTGAAAATAATTAGCATCAACAAAAACTGCAAGTTTTATTTTATTTTTTATTTTATTAATCTTACTAACAGTTGTTACAATAATCTAATTTACACATATAAAAAATAACAAATAACCAATTGCACAACTTCTTACAGGAAGTACAGTTTTTGTTTTACTTTCTTTTTTACTTTTGCTTTCGCCGAATGTTGAATATCGGAATTATAGATTCAACAAGTTGTCTGTGTGTTTGACAGTATGTAACAGTTATTTCATTTCTTAAGTACCAAAACTACATAGTGGAATCTTGGTCTGTAAAAGAATCCGGGGAAAAAATTTTATCTAAATTTTCGTTTAAATTAGTTTTAGACAAAAGAAAACGAAATGTCTAATCTAAACGAAAGATCAGACGAAAAACAGGTTGTTAGAATAGTTTTACCTACCAAATTTCTACTGTGTTGCTACACAATACTACCTACTGTAGGTACAGTGGAAACTTGGCAGTTAAAAGTATATCAGAATACTGAGAACCGTTTTTATGTCTATAATAGTTTTAGACAAAAAATTGTCTAATCAACAATGTTTCGTCCAAATTCGTTTTGGACCAAAAAAACGCATTATCTAATCTGCAATGTAATTTGATGTTTGATGTCTAGGATCGTTGCGAAAAAAGTCTAACTCAGCTGTTAAATGAGAAAGACAATACAGGCTGTTCACCCCTCCACTACGCGAGCCGAGAAGGTCATATCAGGTCGTTGGAAAACCTTATCAAATTGGGTGCATGTATCAATCTCAAGAACAACAACAATGAGAGTCCTCTACATTTCGCTGCAAGGTAAGTTTTTTGAAGTGAATACTTCTAAAAACAGTGAATGAATTTGAGTTTACAGAGTAAAAATGCTGGGTTACTATACCCAGGGATAATTTTTGTTCGTGCAAGATAAATCCCGAATTAAACAATGACAAATTAACTTCGAGTTTACAATCTCGGAGTTCTATAATTATTATTTTACAAATTCCGTCCAAGTGGGCCTTACTTACTTTCACGCTTCTTGGTCAAACATTTAACTTTGACATAGCCTCTAATATTAAATTATCCTGTATTAGAATCAAACTCAGGTTTAGTTAGTTTAATCCACAGCCGCTTGCACAGGTTAAATGTAGTAATGAATTTAACTGTCAAACTTAAAGTGGTTTAGCCCTAGTTAGGAGTTAACTCAGAGTTAATCACTTAACCCAAGAATGTACAAGTGCTAGACCACTTTAAAATTTAAAAAAGGAACGTGCATCCTTGTCTTTTGATTGCCAGACATTTTACCCGATTCCTATATTCAAGAAACGAGTCGTTTTGACTACTAATGGTAGTATTTTTTACGATTAGTAAGATTGCTAATAACTGTTGCTAGTTTTCAGCAGTTAACTCTGAACATTTTTTGAAAATATGAGTTACGCTTAGTTACATTTAAGCTAAGCTACGAATGGTTGAAATAACTGATTACATTTTGCTAATTATAGGAACCGGACATGAAAAAATTAGTGTATATGACGTTTTAGATATTTGTGAGACAAAACCTAACAATTCAAAACATTTATATGCTTTCAGATACGGTCGTTACCATACAGCCTGCCAACTACTGGACTCTGACAAAGGGACATTTATAATAAATGAGAGTGACGGAGAAGGTCTCACTCCACTTCACATAGCATCACGCGAAGGGCATATGAGGGTAGTGCAGCTCTTGCTGAACCGCGGTGCTTTGTTGCATAGGGACCATAATGGACGAAACCCTCTCCATCTCGCTGCTATGAGCGGATACACGCAAACCATAGAGCTTTTGCATTCTGTCCACTCTCATTTACTTGATCAGGCGGATAAAGATGGCGTAAGTATAAACTGGGTTAAATTGAAAAAACAGAAAGTGACGGTTCGGTACACGTTTATCGTTTTAGTTAGTCAATTCAAGGTTTTGAATTTAAAAAAAGATAGTATTTCGAGTTTTGAAGTGAAAACTTCTTTAGCGGCGCTGCGCACTTTTTTTGGAATGGGTAAAAACTTCTAAGCTCGCGTCATATCGTCAGAACATAAGACGACGCATTGCGCAAGCGCGAATAAAACGGCGCGAAACCTAAAATAAAACGTTGATTCATTGCTGTTTTTGTATTGCTTAGATGTTTTCGAAGAGTATGGGATTCGCAATGGATAATACGCTGCAATATACCTACCATTACATTCTCACAAGACAAAATAATATTAACAGACATTGCTCTCTTTGTTCCATCTTGAAAAAAAACTTTAAATGTAGACGAGCAATGTTAGTTATATATGACGACGCTCCTAGCTGTCACGTAGTCTTCCTTTAGCGAGTTTAGTCAAGCCAAACGCAGGTTATTGATATGAAAATAATATTTGTGAATAAATGATAGTACTTTTATGAATACAAAAATGCACAACGTTAATATTCAAGTTTTCACTTCTGCTGGCACTCCCGGAGTGCAACCCGTTGATAAAAAATATTGATTCGTATTTTTTTTATTTTGTATATTGAAAGTGTTATCGATTCTGCACCAGAAAATTTGGCTGGTTTAAATGTACAATGAACAACAGTAATGTTTAAATTATGCGCTTCGGCTATTTTCGTCAAGCTTTGGAAATCAGAATTTATTATATATATATAAATATATAGAGTTGTTATTACACATAATTAATCATTTCGCTTAAATTAAGTTTAGGTAAGCCAATTTAAAAATAAAAGTATAAAGAGTAAAAAGTATAAAGCCGAAGTGCATAATTTAAATAGTAGTACTATACCTAAGGTGGTACCGTTGCTTGCAGATTGCAGGGTTTCACCACCAAGTCTGCATGCACTGGTTAAATAATCCAACAATTTAATTAACTATCCCAGTAAAATGATGGGTTCGTCCACATCCTTACTCCAAAAAAAATGAAAGATAAAACATGATTTTTTTCAGAATACTCCTCTACATCTGGCAACAATGGAGAACAAACCGAACTCGATCGCTTTACTACTTTCTATGGGATGTCGGTTAAGTTATAACAATTTGGATATGAGTGCGATCGATTATGCCATCTACTATAAGTTTCCTGAAGCTGCTTTAGCGATGGTGACACATGAACAAAGGTACTTAAATAATAATGAAAAATATCCATGGACAAGTTCCAAATCCCGGGATATTAAAATCGTCATACTTGAGATTTTTATTTTATCTATACATATATTAATACGTGATGCCAAAACTTTGGACCCCTTTATTACGAAAATTGCGCGGACAGTGGAGTATGAAATATGGCACACTTATAGTTTATGTGTAGGAGAAGTGCAGAACGCTAATATTTTTCAATAATAATGCTTATAAAGTACATTAAATCAATAAGTAAAACATTACCCACACTACCATGCATTTGACACACACAAACAAATATATTGATGATAACGATAAAAGATCACAGATGGCACACTAAAAAGTTTGGAAAATTGGCGTTCTTATCAACAAGATATTAAAATTTATTATGGTCGAATTTCAACCAACGGGCGACCACTAGTTCAAATAAAAATACATCCTTCTCAGTTTTATAAGTAGGTACATTTAACAATTTAGTAAACTTTACCAAATCCAGTCTAACCTGAGATCAAAACTAAACAATCTCCAGTATTATCATAATATTACAGCTTCATGGATAAATCTTTAAAGTGATATTTTTACTTTTTAGGGCCAAAGAAGTTATGGCACTACGCTCTGACCGCCACCCTTGCGTCACCCTCGCCTTGATAGCGTACATGCCACGTGTCTTCGAGGCGGTACAGGACAAATGCATCACCAAAGCTAATTGCAAAAAAGATTCCAAGAGTTTTTACGTGAGTTACACACCAATGCTGTATTATTAAGTTTTCCTTTAATTTTGACGCAGTAATATAATATATACAAACTACTTCAGAGTAGGGGAGCCCAAGATGCTAAATGTCTAGTTACTCGAGCACCATGGGGACCCATTGTAATTTTTCTATAATACAACAGAGAATGAAAAGGTAATGTGACGTTTAACTTGGTTTGAGACAGTTGTAAGCATGCCTTCCAACAAAGACAACCTAGAAGAAATCTTTGTTTACGTGTTTCGATTATTATTAAATTTGGATTAAATCTGCAGTCAAGGTGGATCCGAAATAGTGTTTACAACCGTTTAGAGCCCTTATATATTTCTTAATGCGAGTAGCCCCTAAACGCTAAAATGAAAATTACAGTCATTAGATCATAAGGTAGCGCACAAAAATTGATAGTATCCATGCCTATTTTTTTTTGATAACGGGAATATGTCAATCAGATAGGTTGCCATAATGGATAATGAACATAGATGACTTGTTTCTTCAAAGATTCTGACCTTTCTAATCTCTGACATTCGCATATCGTATGAACATTCCGCGATATTCGCACATGTACTTCATAGTATGTCATAAACTTATGATTAATTTGACATGCTTTTGTATATTTTCACACCAAAAAAAATAGACAGTCTTCTTTATACGCCTGACTCTATTTATCTACTCTAAGATGGAGATTTAACTATAGTATAGGATATCTCCCATATCTTCTACCAAATTGTCCCTTGGGCTCCCCTGCTACTAGACATTGCTAAAAAATTGGTTTGACTGCTTTTTCATTTTTCTACTTTTTTAATTTATGTTAATACATTTAGGGCTTTAAATAGCTTTATCAAAATAAAGTTTCAAATTATATATATTTCATAGCCAGTAGAATTTGAAATCAAGGTAACTTTTATATATTTTACTATCTAACACACATAATATAGGAGGTATAGCCGAAGGTAAGTCCAAACTTCATTACTATGTTTGTGAAGGAAGCAATTTTATTTTCACAGTAGCTCGTTTACTCGCTCGGGTTCGATTCCCGACGGGGCTGACATTTGTGTGATAAACATCGATGTCTGTATTACCATGTATGTGTGTTTATTAAGTTTATTCTACATATTTAAGTATCTGTATACCAGTATCTTTAACTAACACCCTTAACACTAGCAAGTAATTATAATTAGTAGTTAGAGAAACTACATATTTTTTTTATTACTTATATTCGCTGAAAATCGCTTTAACATGTTTTATAATATATTTAGTATTTGCCTATTACTATTTTATAATATCCTATGTACCCTACATATATTTATAAACTTTTAACAAATGACAAAAAAGGACCTAATTGTAAGATTTTTATCTACATAGAAAAAATGGTTAAAAAACGCAAAAGTTTATAAATATTATATAAAATAACCTTGTTGCAATATTTAGATCAAATACAGCTTCGAGGCTCTTTGCCCTCAATTAAAAGACGAAGATGGCAATAGGAAAACAGAAAACATGCCGAATGCCCAGAAAATACCCTTACCAGCGCTAAATGTAAGTACAGTGTTAATTAAAAATAACATTTTTTGTTTTTTTTGTTTGCTTCGCGATACAGGTTAAATATTCTTTCAAATTCTATCAACAATCAAAAGCCCAGTTACGAGCACTGAGACAGGCGAAGAACGACCCGAAATTTCGTCCTGAACCGTTGAGTGTGATCAACGTGAGTGAAGTGTCAATACAGCACTATGGCACTTCGCACTAACACTAAAAATGTCACTATTTGCACTTACTGCAGTTTATTTCACTACTTTTACTTTTCACACTCTAGGGTTGTTCCACTTTATGCTTATGCTTTTTATTAAAACTGTCTTATTTATAAATATTAAGGACCAAGGCTTAAGTTAAAAATTGGTGGTAATTCTGCTGCGCACTTACTAAACTATTATTATCGCTTTCTTTCAACCAGTAATAGAAAGAGACAAACACATTTTAGTGCGATCAGATTAGTGTGTACGTGACATTTGTATACGAAAAATTAAGGGAAAATATTTCAACGTTGCGTGCTGCGGACGTATCCTTACCAATGTCATGATATGTTTAAAAAAACTGAGATGGTTATACACTTTAGAAAAAAACTGGGCTCTTATTTAATTTAAGATATTACGTTTATTTTCGATAATATGTCTTCAGTTTAAAAACAATGTAATTAATTATTTCTTTACAGAGACGGTAGCATAGCTAAATGAGAAACAGTTTACGATTTTTTTCTATCGAGTCAAATTAGTTTCTAGTTGTGTTTGGTTTTCAAACTTATTTAAATTATTATTTTGTAACAGTTAGTATACATGAACAATAATTATTAGTTATCCGTCCTCAAAAATCTAATTTTAGGTACACGTGAAAAAGAACCGGCTTATTTAGGACTTACGAACGCCTTAGTCTATTCCTCTAAAAACGTTAATTAAAATGACACAAGCTAATTTGTGTAACTAATCTGACTTATCTTAAATATTCCATTTGTTTTGTTTTTAATTTATTGAAAAAGTAAAGTATACACCTAAAATATGTTTAGTTAGTGCTCATCAGAATTACCACCATTGTAGTCTTTATTATAACACAGACTGTAATATTAACTTATACCTTGCGGCACTTTAGTCTACATTTTTATTAATAAGACAGCAAGAGTCCCATAAAACAGACTTCAAATCAGTTGTTTCGATTTTTTTTAAAGTAATGAAATAAACTAAAACAACATTCAAAATTTGTTTTACACTAATATTAAATTATATGAAGCACACTAATAGCACGCACCGACATCAAAACCTACAAACAGTATTTTAATTACAAGCATTTTTGCACGATTAAGCTTTATACAATTTTATTATTAAAACTTTATATCAGATTAAACGAGATTTATTACAGGCTATGGTTGCTCATGGTCGAGTTGAACTGCTGGCTCATCCGTTAAGCCAGAAGTATCTCCAGATGAAATGGAATTCATATGGAAAGTATTTCCATTTAACAAATTTACTATTTTATTGCATTTTCTTAACATTTGTGACAACTTATACATATTTGCTTATGATGAAATCGAGTTCAAATGTAGAGAGCCAAACGACAAAGTGTGGGACGCAAAATATATCTCAAAATGCTACTGCCAACTTAACGGACGTTGTGAACATCAACAGCACTAGCAAAGAGAAAGGTAAAGTTGAAATATATAACTAATACATTAAACTAATGCCAATTATCTGGGCGCTGATTATGTATCTCAGTGGCCAACTCAAAATGAAAAAGTGTACATCAAATAGCTGTCAAATGACGTCATTTATGTTTGCTATCTCTATTGTATTTCTGTTGGTCACTGGAGATAGCAAATAAAAAACTCGTCATTTGACAGCTATTTTATTGATTGATTTGACTTTTCCATTTTGACTTGGCCACTGAAATGCCTAATCAGCCCGCTGGTCCGGATTTATTCAAACGACACATAATATGTAGTTGCATATGAGCTACCACCACAAGGGGGATGCTACCACATCTCAAAAAAGTTAAATCGATACACGCACAGAAGAAACGAAAAAACTCAGAGCTTTGTTACAAAAAGACTAAAAATATATTTTTTTCTTTTACTAGAAAAAGTTTACAATTTAAAAATGATTTATCTTATTAATACCTCTACTTTAATTTCGAGAAAAATATGTAGCCTACTTATTCAGTGACTATCTTCTTTGATTAGATGTAGAAAATGTTAACCTGCACCAACTACAGAGATATGTAAAACGTATTAAATATAAAACTAATACTCAAAGGCAGCCTTTTTGTCAAACCAGCAATTTCTTTAAAGTTACTTTGTGATATAGAAAACAGTCCTTAAAAAGTTATTTGTCGTACTGCTTAATATTTTATTTCAAACAATATTTTGCACTGAATAATATTTAATGTTAATATTAAATCATTTCAGAATTCGAAATCCTGGTGGCTAAGTATACAAGTACGGTTGCTATATTGGCATATAACGGCGCATGTTTGGTTCGTGAACTGTATAACATTAAACAACAAAAATGGCACTATATAGTGGACCCCTCGAATTTCGTGTCATGGATGCTTTATATCAGTTCTACACTCATGGTCTCTCCTTCATTTTCCGCCATAAATCATGATTTACAAGTAAGTAGTGATATTTAAATGTGGCAACAAAATTCGCATTAGTAGTCAAACAATATTAATGCTCACAATTCGTTTGTTCCGGTTTGATGGATGAGGTAGCCGATAACCGACAAGTGAGTAAGTGACAAGTACCTCGTTGTGGCATTATTTTGTAGAATATAGTAATTCATTAGCAAATAGACCAATAGGTAATATAAAATGCTCCAGAAAAAAAATATACAAAGACGTCGTATAACGAAAAGCATATTTTGGGTTCAAGAATGGATCCAGTGGAGATGAGTTGGAAGTGGCTGCGAGCCCGCGAGACTTGGCCTAGGCATATATAATAGCGTGATGCACACACACACACACAAAACCGTCTAGTTTCATAATACTGCTTCTCCCACACAACCATGGGGTAAAAGAAACAATAAATATATTTGAACTGGTTCTTATATTTTTTCAATATAATATTTAACTAAAAATATACAAAGGCATTCCTTTAGACTTTGCAGTCTCTGCAAGACCACCTTTGCGTGAAAGAGACTATACCTACCTCCGTCTGAACTAGTGTTAAGTGTTTTAAATATAGCTAAACATAATAAAACGTAACTAAAGTACACAAAGGCAATATTATAAATTTGCAAGACAACACGGGTAAAGGAGGGTATTTATTTAGAGCTGGTTGTGTTGTTTAAACCTTTGGGTGAAAGATTATATCTCCGTCTGAACTGGTTGTGTTAAGTGTTTTAAATATAATATTTAACTGAAGTACACAAAGGCGAAATTGTTAATGTCTTTTAAAGACAACGCGCGCAAAGGACTATTCATTTAGAACTGTTTGGGTTGTTTGACATAAAAACTTTTTATTTTCAGTATTCAGCAGCGTCATTAACGGTATTTTTGGCCTGGTTTGGATTACTACTGCTCTTACAACGGTTTGACCAAGTTGGAATTTACGTGGTGATGTTCCTCGAGATATTGCAGACGCTGATAAAAGTTTTGATGGTCTTTTCGATCCTTATCATCGCATTTGGGTTATCATTTTTCGTCCTACTTTCAAAAGTGGGTATAAATATATCGAAATTGTTAAAACTATTTATTACAGATTTTTAATTTAATGTAGACTAAATTATTTTTATATTTAAACCTTCAAAAGATACTGTCAAAATATGTTTAGTATATTATTATGCTTGTAGATAAGCGAATGGTATAGACTAAGTTATATTTCTTGAAAAAATTTTTTTTCTATGTATTCATTATTTTAATAATGCTTAATTCGATTATATGGCGATTGATATGAATAATAACGAATTAATTGCAAGCGATTTGTTTACATGTGCGATTTTAATAACAATTTTCATTCATTTTGAATTATATGTTTTTTAATTCGATTTATGAGGTATGGATATGAAATTGTGGACTATTATGCATTGCGAAAAAAATGTTATAGCTGAAAACTTATTTTACATATTGTTAATTTAAGTTTATTCAACTGTTATAATTACATGTTATTTATGTGTCCATTTTTCACATGTATATAACTAATATAATGTATATAACAGTCACATGTATATAAATTTTGTCGCTGCAACTGCATAAAGCTCTAGTTTTTTTCAGGGACAACATTTGTCTTTTAATAGCATACCAATGTCGTTGATGCGTACATTTGCCATGATGCTAGGAGAAATAGACTTTGTGGGGACATACGTTCAGCCGTACTACAAACCAGAGTCGGATACAATGTTGCCGTTCCCAGTGCCAACGTTCTTTATACTTGGGATATTTATGGTCCTCATGCCAATTCTACTCATGAACCTCCTCATCGGTTTGGCTGTTGGCGATATTGAAAGTGTTAGACGCAACGCGCAGCTGAAACGTTTAGCGATGCAAGTAAGTTTAATTTTTGAAAGACAAGTTCTTTTTTTTTAAGACAAAAGAGGTTTTACTATCAATTTTTTTTTACTTTTGTTAAGGAAGTTTGGCGCCCTCGAGAGAAATTATGGCGGCAGTTTTTTAATAATTTTTGAATTTCGTGTTTATGTTGAGTGAATTTATTCCATTTTGGTTTCATTTTGTACAATTTTGTTCAGAAGTGCACAAGTGAAATAATCATGAAGAAATTAGTGTATCGTGTATTTCCTCATTCATGATAATCTTAGTGATGAGGCCACCGCTTTACTCAAGACCCTGACATGACTTTCTTTGAAGGCTACGACTAATCTTGACAAACTTATAAGTAATCCGGTAATTTAATTCAAGTTTAAATTTCACAAATGGTCACAAAAATCATGAAAGTATGATAAAAGTAGTTGAAATGAGAGCGTAACGCAAAATCTATAATGTGACGCTAGCTGACCGTGTGAGTGAGATCCGAGAAAGAGTGGGATTGATAAAAAGTGTTGATGTTAAAATGCGAAATGTTAAAATCTGAAGATATGTATGTATGAAATTTCTTCATAAACACCAGTGAGCTTTAAAGAAATAAAATAACACAAAATGCCACCAAAATTGATGAATGAAACTAAGTAATACGTGAAAAATCATAAATTATAAAGAAACTAACACAACGATACCATCAACACTGCCTTTTGAAATTTTCTGACAAGTTCCACAAACATTTGACCATTTTAGCTTGATATCTAAATAATGCTTATGTAAACTGTATTACACTTTTTTATATTTTTTTAAGGTTGTCCTACACACGGAACTGGAACGCAAGCTGCCAGCGTTTGTTCTGGAAAAAGTTGATAAAGACGAACTAATAGAATATCCGAATAACAAAAAATGTAAACTTGGCTTCCTCGATCTCATACTTCGGAAGTGGTTCTGCAATCCCTTTTCTGATGACGGTTTGTATCAATATTTTTAAAGGTTTTTGACACATTTATAGCTTTTACAAAATCATATATATAAAGTTCTTGAGTCACAGTGTTCATTCCCGTAATCGTCCGAAACAGCTTTACCGTTTGTCATAAAATTTTCTGTGTATATTGCGTAGGTCTGAGAATCCAACATCTATTTTTATACCCTTAAATAAAAAGGGTCACCCTTTTTATTTGACCTTGACCACAATTTTTTCCG
>NJDD01000882.1:750246-771462 GCA_002245505.1 Calephelis nemesis
TATGAATTTTGCTTTTCTTAATGGTACTAATATTTTGAAAATGTCAATTGAAGATCTGCAAAAGTATGGAGCAGATCTTGCTCGAAAATACGAGCGTGATTTAAATTCATTTGAATTCTGCCAGGAACTCTACGTTTTTAAAGAGCAAGCTCCAGTTTTATTTGATGATATAGAAAAGGCTAACGGTTTCTATCTCTTGCAACAGATCTATGCGCATGATTTGCAGGACGCTTTTCCTAATATTTGTGTTGCTCTGCGAATTTACTCTACTCTTCCTACTACATCCGCAAGCTGTGAGCGAAGTTTTAGCAAACTAAAACTAATCAAAAATTATTTGCGATCTTCTATGAGCCAGGAACGTTTATCGAGTCTTGCAATCTTAGCAATAGAAAATCGAATTGCACACGAGTTAAATTATGACAAGGCCATAGATTTATTTGCTGAACAAAAATCTCGAAGAGTAAAATTTTAATTTCAGTTCACAATATTTGATTTACTTATATTTTAAATCTTATTCTGTGCTATGTATAAAGTATACTCGTATATCCTACATGTTAATGTTTATATATTTTTAAATAAATAAGGTTAGTACAGAAAGAACAGCGATGGTTTTATATGTATTGTTTCCGGAAGGCCTAAGTCCAAATGTAAATCAATTAGTGGACATACAGATGATACAGGTGAAAATAAATATAAGTGTGCTGGGGCGGCATTTTTCAGTTTTTGCCCCGCCTAAAAAAAATTTAAGATCCGGGGCTGAAGTAGTTAAGGGTCTTTCGTGAAAAGCGAAAACAGAGGGAAAATTCAGAAACGCACAACTCGATTTCGTTTATATTTCTTTCGATTCATTATTCCTTTTTTGATTGGTAGGTTATATTATACAGATAAAAAAATAATTCTAAAGTGTGTATGTTTGAGTGAGTAAACCGAGAGCTGAATAGAGAGCTAAAACTTGTTCTTTGTTAAGAGTACATATTTTTATATGAACCTACACGTGGAAAGTCAGCGAACAAGCGTACGGCTTTTCTGATGGTAAGAGAACACCGAATGCTATAGACACCATAGATACTACTGGTGCGTCATTGTCCAGTGGCAGTTATGTAAGACTATCAGCTACGTTGGTAATTTTTAAATAATGATGGTGTTGGCTTTATTGAATCGGTTTTTCTAGTTACAAATTTAGGCCATGCTTCTTTTTTTTATTAGTAACGATAACTCAAAAGCCACTAGTTGGATTATGATTAAATTAATTTTGGGCTCATGACCTATCTTTCTAAGAAAGAACCATCAATAACGATTGGCTATTGACGGAGTAAACAAACATACCAAAAAATATTAAAAAACATTTCATCTAGTTTGATGTCAACACTGGTGTCAAGCCGGGTTGTGTGTTGCCAACACACTTGTTTATCGTTTAATTGGACATAATTCTTTAAAGGTTAAGGGAATTCGTATGGGTGACCAAGTGGTGAACTGCCTGCTTAATGCAGATGATGCTGTACTTTTGGGCTCTACATCGTCTGATCTGCAAGCACTGGTCACAGTTATGGAAGGTGATTGTAAAGACCATAAAGTACTTAATGGTATTTGAAAGAGACGTAGCCAGAACGGATGTAGGAGTTTTAGTTGATGACGTAGAGCAAAGACTTTGCTCCAAGCAAGTGAATGAAATTTGTGTTGTTGTGCTTTTAGCAGGGATAGAAGATACACCGCAGATGTGGAAAGTAAAGTGTATGCAGGGAATAGTGTGAATGGAGTGCTGGGTAAGCAATCTTAAAGCGAGGTTTTGATTTAAAATGCTAGACTCGCTTTGCATAATTCTGTGCTTATCCCAACGTTGTTGTATTGAAGCGAGAGTTGGGTATGTCAGAAAAAGCGTGGGAGTAGGATAAATACGGTAGAAATGAGAGCGCTACAGAAAATCGGTGGTGCAACGTTTTCTGACCGTGAGAGTGAGATCCGAGAAAGAGTTGGATTGAAAGAAAGTGTTGGTGTAAAAATGCGAAAGGGCATGCTCCGCTGGTTCGATCATGTGGAAAGAATGACAGGTGAAAAATGTACAAAGCAGATATACAATGCGAATGTGGACGGATGTAGGTACCCCGGGAGACCTCCACGAACAGATCGCTCGGATATTATCCGGAGGTGGTGTCAAGAGTCTCCGAAACCGGCGTATTTGTATGAAAATGGTAATGAATGTGAAGGAAGTCAGACAGGTTCGTCAGGATCGTGAGGTTTGGCACTCGATACTCTCTAACTACCGTGTAAGGGACTTGGCGTGAATATATGTATGTATGTATTTAAAGACATACATTCGAATTAAAGTCATCCTTTCTTGGAGGAGGTTAATAAGGACTTAGTATATGTTGTCTTACGATGGTATGTTCAGCCGCAATCTATATATTTCTCTGTCTCCGATTGTCATGGTGGATCATTACTTTGCCGTTAAACAGTTTTAAACTAGAGCGGATATTAAAGGTTTTTGGAGTTATACTTCTTTTGGCGCGCGTGCACAACGTCACGAAAAACCGACATGATGAAGTTAGCTATAGATAACATTTTAGTTTTTCAAAAAAAGGTACCAACAAAGTAAAAGTAAGGACATCTACGTATGTTTGCGTGAGAACTGACAACTGTATTCACAATGTTTTATTTATTTCTATGGTTAGTGTCATTTTGTCTACAAATGTAAAATAAGGCAAAAGATAAAATTTTTAAAAAGATTTTTATCTTATTACGACGAAGAAGTACAACTTCTAACGCGTGTACATAAGTACACACACAATTTTTTTTAATGTATCAAACTTACAAAATTAATGTAATTTTAAGTTTATTATCTGTATTTCATGTACAAATTGTATGTACTTACGCAATATGACATTCGAGCATATAGTTCGGTCTAGTTTGCCGCTTTCCAATTTGTTGGAGTCCGGATGTTTCCGTTCCACCATATAATAAATATGCTGTAACGATATTGTCTGATGAATATATATTTCATATTACATAGCAACTTTAATCGTATTACGTATGTTTAGTGCATAAAAGCTGTTTAACCAGCTCCAAAAAATTATTAATTTGTCCGTACTTATTTCTGTTTTTTTTTATCACATATGGAAGGCAAACAAGCAGGCGTATTTCCTGATTGCAAGAAACTCACTCCGTCTAGAGACACCAAAGGTGTTAATGATGCGTTGCCAACCAGAAGCCGGGATGTTAGGCCTCGAGCAAAAATGCGTCTACCGGCTACCCTCCTCTCCGAACCGGAACACGCCATTACGTTATGGCGGCAGGAATAGGCAAGGCGGGGGCACCAATCCGGGCCAGTCGCTGCGAAACTCTACCACCTATTCAGATGTCACGGTGCTAGTGACGGCAAGCCTATGTTCGCCTTTTACGAGCTGCCTGGCAACAAAGGAGCCCGGACCAACACGGGGATGTTGTATGTTTGTTACGGGATTATTCGGTCAATAGCGAATGAATTTTGATCGTTCTTTTTAAGTACCTAGTTCATAACTCCGAAGTGTCTTTATGGTATTGGAAGGCAAACAGGCCAACGGGTTTCCGATAGTAAGAAATTCGTGCCACCTAGAGACTCCAAAGTTGGTCATGGTGCGTTGCCTGCCTGATACCGGAATGTAAGACATCGAGTAAAAGTAAATTTACCGGCGACTTTGTGCCCCGAACCGGGACACATCAACGGTAAGCACTGACGTTATGGCGTCAGGAATAAAAAAGGAACCCGGACCAACATGGGGAAAGTTCCCATTTTAATGTTATCATTATCTTAAGAGTCAGAGTTGCAATAAATATTATATGTGATTAACAACAAAAATAAAAAAAAAAACCTTTAAAGTAAGAAAGTGGAAATAAAATTAACAACAAATAGAAAAATTTACAAAACAGATACACAATAACAAGATTGTCATTGGGAGTTTTGGCGCCATCTGGAGAAAAGATGGTCGAAGTTGTTTCATAATTATTTAATTTCGTATTGATATTAAGTGTAATTAGTTAAGTTTTGGTGGCATTTTGTACAATTTTGTTCAGTGAAAGTGCACAAATGAAATAATCATGAAGAAATTAGCGTGTCATGTATTTCCTCGTTGCCGCCAAATCTCCTTACATGAGCTTGTGTAATGAGGCCGCCGCATTACCCAAGAGATTGACATGACTTCCGGACGACTTATGACTGATGACTAATTATAATTGATCAAAATTGATATAAAATTTGATGCAAATTTCTACTTGACGAATGGCAAAATACTAACGTGAAGGCCAAAACTTAAAAAAAAAAGATTGTCATTCTGCTATCAATCCGTGTTGGTCCGTGCTTCTTTGCAGAATAGACCACCTGCCTTCCTACCATGCAGCTTTTAAATGGCGATCATAGGTTTACCGTACTAACACCATGATATCTGACTAGGTGGTAGAGTTTCCCACCAACTCACCCCGATTGGCACCACCGCCTTACCTATTACGGTCGCCATAGGTCTAACATCCTGGCCTCAGATTGGCAACGCACGATTTCCGCTTTTGGTGTCTCTAGGCGTCGTGAATTTCTTACCATCAGAAAATGTTGCCTTGTTGGCTTGTTTGCCTTCTAATATCATAAAAAAGGGTTTTTATCCAAACGTATGCAAAGAGTAATGAAGGTAGAGGAAAATAATGAACCTAGGCAAGTCTGCAGACATGGTGATATTTGACACAATGCTCTCTGCCTACCCTGTAAGTGACTTGGCGTTAACATATTTTGTGATAATTCGAGTAAAATAGTAAGGCTGTAGTAAAATATAATAACTACCGTTCCAAACTGTTGACTGCACATTGCCAAGCGTTTAACGACATATCACAACAAAAGTGTGTATTGCCATTGTACGATAATGGGAGAAATTTAACATCATTGTTCCCCTTCCCCGTTAAACATTATATATTGAAAGTTAACCGTTTATAAGTTTTACATTTATAATATCAACAGTGCAAACAGTATGATGGGGTTTAAAGTTTTAATACTTATCTTTGTGATACATTTTTGTGAACCGATTAGCATTTTGGATAGGAATCTATTGAAGAGTTTCACCGGGTTAATTAAAGGGGCTAAGGAGCCTAAGTTTAATAGAAGTTATTTTAGTAGCAAAAAGGGATACGCTGATTTTCATCCAACTGATAGGAAATTTTGGCCAGTGCAAAAAGAAAGTAGATGTAAGTATGTTAATTTCTTATATACATACATTTGATATCATTAATGTCCAAGTTAATTTAAACCAAGCCTAAATAAATATCGCCTCTGTGGACTAGCGGTCCAGGTGTTGGACTTGATTGCATGAGGTCCTGGATTTGATTCCCAGGTCAGGCAACAAATAGAAAATTTGGTTTTTCCAATTCTCTAATTTAAAAAAAGTTTGCTCGGGATTGAATATGTGCCTGGTTGGGGATAGGCTTGCCACCTATCACATTGTGGGACTTGGTGTCTTCGGCTAGTCGTGGGTGCCCTGGTTGTGCCTCTACCTACCTTTCTGGGATATGGGCGTGAAAGTACATTTTTTTCTTTTTAAATAAATATGTGACTGATATTGGAATTATTATAGATACCATACTAGTAAAACTCACGCGCCCGTTGATCTGGCGTGTAACTTCATTTTTGTTAGCAAAACTAAACTTTTAAACTTAAACTTTTGTTAGCAAAGTTAAACACTAGATCAACGGGCACGTAAGTTTTATTAGTAAATGGGTATGTCCATAAATTGCAGTGTAACAAATTACGCTAAGTTAATTTTAAATATACCAGTTTTCGCTTGTTTTATCATCATTAAAAGGCGGTTTATTAAATATAAATAAAAATCCATGCGATTTTAAAACTTATCGAATAAAATTCCCATGTGATTTATTGTTTCCTGATGTGTAACGTGACAAAACTGCAGACATCTAGGTATTCAGTATACGAATGCTTGTTCCAGAGGGAGTCGAATCGGAACCTCAGGGTTAGTCCGGGGCATTAGGTAACGAAACCTATTAACTAAATCCATAATCACTAGGTACATAGTATAAAACAAAGTTGCTTCCTCTGTCGCTATGTCCCTTTGTATGCTTAAATCTTTAAAACTACGCAACAGATTTTGATGCGGTTTTTGTTATATATAAAGTGATTGAAGAGGAATTTATATGTATATTTTATACCAGTGCAAAGCCGGAGCGGGCCGCTAGTCTTTTATAATTTCTATTACAACTTAACATGCCTTTTGATGCTCCCTCGGGACCCTGTTGGGATATTGAATAAATCCAAATTGATGAAATTTTGAGATCACAACAAAACACATCTACTCTTACGCATTAATGTTACTGACAACGACCCTCAGCTTGGCCCATGTGTTGATTTTTGCGATTTTTGTTATTTGTAGTTTATATTTTATTCTCATGTATAAACTTAATTACTCTGTTTAGTAGTTTTGGAGCTACATCCACAAATGAATCCACTTTTAGCTTCTTTTTTCGCTCCTTTCTTTTTTCAACTTCCAATTGACACGTTTTTCTACTTGGTACGTGTTTAATATTTTTGTAATATTTTACCCGAGAAAGAAAAGGTATATGTTCGAATCCCATATTTTTAAGTAGGAACATGTGCTATGCAATTTCGGTCACATTTAAAAATTATTTTCAATTTAAAGAACATACTTCCAAAGTGATATATATCATTTATGTTTCGTCTGGATTTGATTACACATCCTCTAGGAAATCTTTCCCCGTGTTGGACCGGGCTCCTTTACAGAATAATATACCATCTGCTTTCCTGCCAGACAGATCGCAAAAGGCAAGCATAGGCACCCGTTATTAGCACCGTGACAACTAACTAAGTGGTAGAGTTTTGCAGCGACTCACCCGGGTTTGATTGGTATTGGTAAGAGGTCGTTCTTTACGTATTCATGCCGCCATAACGTCAGTGATTGCCGTTGAGCTGTTCCGGATGGAGGATAAGGTAGCCGGTAAACTTACTTTAGGTCAAAGTCTAAACGAAACGCAGACATCTAAATGTTAAACAACAAACGCCTGCTCCTCTTGGGAATCGAACTTGTAGGCTAGCCCCTTGACCAACGAGATAGTCATAAAAATGTTTTCGTGAGTTTTAAAAGGTAGTGGTTTATGTTTAAACTATAAAATAGGAATACGTTTTTAGCAGGTTGGGTAGGTACATGTTAATAAATGTTATATATTTTATGTTATATGTTTAATGGTATTGACCGCCTCGTTGGTCGAGTGGCTAGCGTACTCGCCTAACTGCATCGACGAACCGCGAGGCTTGGGTTCGATTCCCAACGGGGGCAAGCACTTGTGTGATAAACATTTAGATGTCTGCATTTCCGGGTCTGGGTGTTTATTAAATTTATTCTGGTATCTATTTAAGTATTTCTATGTATTAGTGTCGTTGACTAACACCCATATCACAAGCATATAATTTGCTTACTTTGAGGTTAGATTCAATTTGTGTAATTTGTCCAGAGATATTTATTATTTATTGAAATTATTATTATTATTGAAATGGTATGGATAGATGATTACTGGGTATTTTGCAATTTGCTGTGCATTTTCATATCATTGAGCTCATGTCATTGCGAATTACAATATATTTACCGAAAATGTGATAAAAATTATATTAAAGTATTTATTAATATTATGAATGCGAACGTTTGTAGGGATGGACTTATCTTTGTTACTGTTTTTCGTAAAAACTACAGACCAGACTCCCTACCAAGAGTTTACGGCTCGTCGAGTGTATTATACTCGATAGCGTCTAAGTACATTATTTGTATGAAAACTTTGAACAGCGCCTCCATTAGTGAATAAGACCACTAAATTTTTAGACTAACAGTGCTATTTGATACATCAATTACTAAACGCTATTTTTAGACTACAACATATGCCAAAAATATATAAGACATATAAACCACCAGGTCCGTGTCCCCCAAGTGGTGTCCAAATGTACAACCAGGGCACCCACGATTAGCCGAAGACACTACGTCCCACAATGTGTTAGATGACAAGTCTGTCGCCAACCGATCACATATACCCAATCCAGATAACGTCACGTTTTATTAGCAAATTAAAAAAAACTCATTGTCTTTTGGTTTTGGGATGGAACTTGAACTTTTACTATATTATTACACATACATTTCCGTAAATTGCTAAGTAATAAATAACTTCCCCTAGACAAATGACACCAATCCTAATAGGGATTCTAGAGTCTAGACATTTGTAACCAACTTTCAACAAACCTGACCCTGAATTTTTTTTTTCATATTCCGATTACTATTATTATTTTAATATATCTACGGTGTATACGGTTGCAAATCAATATTTACAACCAGTATTTATGATCGTCTAGAACATCTTTAAATCGTTAGATTTAAATATCGTTATCGTTAATCGTTAGATTTAAATACATATTTATATAAGGAACAAAAACATAGAAATACTCAATAGATACTGGAATAAACTAAAATGTTAATATTTGTATGAAAATTTGGAACAGCACTTCTACTTGTAAATAAGAAAACAAAATTTTCCGATCAAAAGCACTATAGATTTCGATACATAAATCGGATGTAACGTACGATTGTTAGTCGTAGTAAAGGCTCCGTCTAGAGACACCAAAGATGTTAATGGTGCGTTGCCAACCAGAGGCCGGGATATTAGGTCTTGAGCAAAAGTAAGTTTACCGGCTACCTTACCCTCCAAACCGGAAGACGTCATGATGTTATGGCGGCAGGAATAGGTAAGGCGGTGGTACCAATCCGGGTGAGTCGCTGCAAAACTCTTCCACCTAGTAGGATGTCATGGTGTTAGTGACGGTAAGCCTTTGCTCGCCTTTTATGAGCTGCCTGGCAGAAAGGCAGTTGGTCTATTTCGAAATGGAGCCCGGACCAACACGGAGAAAACTAAATAACTAAAATAATTATACAAAGTAACTTCTAATACCTCATTAGTAAGTTTGTGATAACCTATGTGGGTGTGTGGATCTAATACCTCTGTACGCTTCTCGGAAAATCTCCGAGCGTGCCCGTTGCCTTGCCAAGCCATAGACTTCACTGATTAAGATATAGACAAAACACTCTAGCAAAAAGCTTTGTTGATTCTTTCCGTTATTGTGGCCATAAAGTATGATGTTTTGTCAAATTTCGACTTTTATGATTATTTTATACTTTTGTATTTTATATTTTATACTTTTATCATTTGAGTCAGTCCCATTCAAATAGTAGAAAGTAAAAATAATGTATCAGAACGAGTTTTAATTTGTTTGGAAATAAAGTCCTTTGTTTTAAATATTACTGCAAATGTTAAGCAATTCATATCATCAAAGGCAGTTTCTCATAATAATCTCTACTGTATGGCACAATAATTCTTTTGCAATACAATTGCAATGGTCCGCGTAAATTATTTTCTTATAAATTATCAAAAAATAAAAATTACTGTTACTTATGTGACTTCACGGACATATTTTGTGCTATTTGCACTTACCATTTTTACCGACTCTAAACAAGGTGAAGGTTTGTATTTTGAAAAAATAACATTCAAATTGTTACGTTACCCAATGAAATAGTTGGAATAGGTTTTTGCAGTTTTACTCTGCTCTTAATTATTTTAAAGGGTTATTATATTAACAAGATCTAGTCTAACTATATTAACAAGATTGTTTTCCCTATGTTATTGTTGACGAATTGAAGCGTATTAATAGGCATTAATTAAATATTTATAAAATGAAAATAAGATAGAACAGCTAATATTATTAAGGTATGCCCTGTCTATGAAATACATACCTATATGTCTTAGCAACTGCACCTATGAAAATACCCCAAACGCTTTTGCAACGTAATGTTATACTTTTTTCCTTATATACTTAGAACCTAGATTTCTTTGTTTTTTTTTTAAGTTTCTGAACGTTCTTACGTTACATTGAAATAGTAAGATTATTTTAATTTTACAATTTTTGGCATAAAATGAACCCATTGCACATTAGTCTCATGTATTCGAGTTTGTCTTTGGCCAAAAGAATTAAACATGGCGGCTCTTTTTAGAGATTGTATAGATGACTAGCTACATACATTAAGATATGTAAGCTGTCCTGATTTCAAGTTAGTTTCAGTAGTTTAGTAATTTATCGAGAACAAACAACGTGCCCCGCAATTTATACGTACCTACAAACAATTTATATAAACATTTCACGATGGTATAAAGCTTTCCACATCTGACTCGCTCGTGTAACTTCCAAAATGTCTGTGGATTCCCCTGCTTTAACTCGTATTTATGATTGCTTCTCTTTTATATACTACTGAGTAGAGATATGGATATATGTTTTACAAATATTTGCACTTATATAAATTGTTAAATTATTGATTCGCAAATAATTTTAAAAATATCTTTTCATTTGATTCGATTCTATTTGATCACTTAAAAAGATAAAGAGAGAGCTCTCTGTGCCCTTTCAATCCATTACTGGATACATGTTTTTAGTCTTTAATCCGTTACCTGGAATGGCTCTGGTGATATATCTGTTTGACAAACAATTACACTAAAAGGTTGCATTGGTTCGTTGAAATCCGATTATTGTTTTCAATATAATATGTTCCATTTCAGACTAGCGTTTTTCCTGCGCATATACGGATGTTTCAACATACGAGCATTAACGCGCTTCGAAAAACCGGACTCGCGTAAACGGGCTTATAACATTGTTTTCCCATTTTCAATGCTATTTTCCCGAATTTTATTGTCATAAAAATCTCGCCTCTGTGGTCTATCAGTCCGGGTGTTGGATTTGACCAAGTCCAGGTCGGCCAACAAAAAAAAATGTTGGTCGGGATTGGAAATGTGCCCGGTTGGCGATAGGCTTGCCACCTATCACATTAAGGGACTTAGTATCTTCGGCTCGTCGTGGGTGCCCTGGTTGTGCCTCTGCCTACCTCTTCGGGGATATGGGCGTGAAGACACTTTTTTTTATAAAAATCTTGGCCTATCAACAAATTCCCCGTGTTGGTCCGACTCTTCTAAGTAGAATAGACAATCTGCCTCTCTACCAAGCAGCTTGTAAAGCCGAGCATTGGTTAAAATATAGGTCGTCACTAAAAAGACCACTAGTGGTAGACTGCTGTGCAGCAATTTGCCCGAGTGGGATCCATCGCCCTACGTATTCCTACCGCCATAGTGATTCTATCATGTTCCGGCCCAGAGGATAAGGTAGCTGGTAGACTTGCGCAATAGGCCTAACATCCCGGCCACAGGACAGCGACGCACTTATAACATCTATGGTGTCTATAGGCTTCGGTTATCTCTTACCATTAGAAGAGCCGTGTATTTGGTCTCTATCCTCTCATAAAAAAACATAACCGACACAATGCAAAAACAAATAGCAAAATTGTTTCATCCGTTTAGGCATGATGTGAAATGGGGATGTATTTGTATATTGCATTATGGAAGAGTATATATACATACATACATGTCTTCACGCCAACTCCGTTACGAGGTAAACAGAGAGTAACGAGTACCAAATGTCCCAAAGTTCCTTACGTACAACCCTATCAAACGCTTTTTCGAGATCCTCAAAACCGCAGAAAACCCTCTGACCCACAGCCAGATGCTTCTCTACAATGTTGCGGAGCGAAAACACTTGATCCGTACATCCTCTGCTAGACCTGAAACAGCATGTATAAAATATAATATATGATTTTTACCTACAATATGTTGTCTTTCAAAGTTATCCATAAAAAACTCGGCCATCAAAGGACTTAGGGGAGAACCCATGGCTAGACCCTCCTTTTGAATGTAGTAATGACAATTGTACCTAAAATAATTTTGTTACATACAAGTTCTGGTCATGTCTTCAATTTAATTCATTTCTCCTGGTTGTTGACGCTGCCGTATTAACATTTCTTCCATTAAATTTATACACTCTTCTGAAGGGACATTTGAGAATAAACTTTCTACGTCAAAAGAAACTAATCTACACCGATCCGGTAATACTATGTCTTTGATCCTGTTGACAAGATACGAGTATAAACTATTATTTATGCTATGGGGTGGGTTGAATTTTGATTTTTCTTTAATAACGTTGTTTAAAGATTTTGATAAATCATACGCTTGTGCGCCAATATAAGAAACAACTGGACGTATGGGACAACAATCTTTGTGAATCTTTGGCAAACCGTACAGAAGGGGTCGACGAGGATTCATTTCGATTACTCTTTGTTGGGACCAAGTCGTTGGAAAAATATAACGCGAAGAATTGACCGAACGCCTAATCATCGCAGAAAACTTGTAAACAATCTAAATAAGAAACACCCACAAAATTAAATTTAAGTTAGAGATCGAAGAAGAAAATTCGTTAAATTTTCTCGATCTGACCATAACTAGGGTAGATAACAGGCACCAATTTGAGATCTTCCACAAGCCAACTTATACTGATACGACTATTTCTGCGACATCATATCATTCTTGGTACATTCTGAGAAACCTGTCTGGCTTCCTTCACATTCATATATTATTCACTTTTCATATATTATTTTTTCTCCGTGTTGGTCCAGGCTCCTTTGCAAAATAGATCATTTGCCGTCCTGTCAGGTAGCTCTTAAAAGGCGAGCATAGCGACGTGTTCCGGTTCGGAGGGTAGGGTAGCCGATAAACTTACCTTTGCTCGAGGCCTTACACCCCCACCTCCGGTTGGCAACGAACTATTACCTTTGGTATCTTTGGTATCTCGATCGCGTAAATTTCTAATCAGCAGGAAGTTCGTCTGCTTGTTTGCCTTCAAATACTATAAAATAAAACAAACATGTAATCTACAAATGGAAAAGTACAAGTGTTATTTAAACGGTATATTAGTACCAACGAATATATTTTTTTTTATTCAATTCGATCCAACAGCTTAGAAGAAGCTATACGACTAACACACTCACAGAAGAATTAAAAAATATTAAAAAAAAATATCTTCACGCCCATATCTCCGAAGAGGCACAACCGAGGCACCCACGATTAGCCGAAGACACAAAGTCCAACAATGTGATAGGTGGCAAGACCCGGGAATCGAACCCGGGACCTCATGAAGTCAAGCCCAACACCGGGACTGTTAGACCACAGAGTGACTTTAAAATATAAAAAAATGTAATATACTTTTACCTTGTAGTCTTATCTCTATTTACCGTGGTCACTTTCCCCAATGGTGGTTGCGCTGGTGCATCTGGTGACAACGGAACTTGCATGACAGCTAGAGAATGCTCTTCAAGAGGAGGATCTGCCAACGGATACTGTGCCAATAGGTTTGGCCTGTGCTGCATATGTAAGTATCTCTTTTTTCTAGCTTTAAAATTTGTAGAAATCGAACCCAAGCTCAGGGCAAGTGCTAAATCAAAATACCTTAAGAGGAATGAACTCACTTAGTTGGTATTCAGAACTGTGTATCTATAGGACATAACTATCGACGTTGACGGTAAAGAAAGGGATTAAAAATTTCGCCATCCTCTGTAGCTTAAATGGTTAGAGCATTCGTTGGCTTGAGACGAAACGGTACAGGTTCAAATATTGTGTAGCGCATAAATATTTTTTTTCAAACTTTATAGTAAACATATTGATTTATGGGGCTTTCCTGACTTTTACAGGGAGCAAGTTCCAAAAATGTAATGACAGCGAGGTAAAAGACGTGCTCTAATAATAATTAATGTTATGAAATATAATTGAAGTATAAAAAAGTACTTATTGTACTTTATTACTAGATTTAAGAAATTTTACTTCGCTGTTGCAAAATTTCCATCTCTCCTTTAAAGACATAGGGACATATGGGTTAAAGAAAATACAGTATAGCAATGAGAGAATCTGACAATTATTTTGGCGAAAATGGATAGGCAACCACTTGAGCTTAGCACGAAATTTAGAAACGTGATCATATTTACGTAGCAAAAACATGAATACAGAGATTTTGATTTTTTTTTTTAAATTTGAAACTCTTGAATCTCGATATCCTGTAAACTAGAAATTGGAATCGATTTGTGACATTTCATACTCTTTAACACTACTAGTGAATTATAACATGTAGTTAATAGTAGATAATAAATTTAGACTACATATTGCATAATATGTTGAATTTTATTTTTGAACTATGAGTAAATAACTCGCAAGCATTGTGTTCAAGAGTATGAAATGGCACAAACCCGATTCCAATTTAGAATTTGAATGAAATCGAGATTCAAGAGTAACCCTACTGATCGCTTCTCACACGTCTTTTATAAACGAACAGCGAACGAACTAGTTTCGAATAGCTTACTTACGGCCAACATTAATAATCAATCCTAATCCAAAACTCGCTGTCCAAGATTGATATTATGATCCATTTTTATGTTATCGCTTGCCAATAACATATCTGTGGTCTGGATAAATATGGCAAGTAGGTATGGGATAGGCTGGCGGATACGCAGCTATCTAGATTGCTTGAAATCCATTAGGTTGAGATACATTATTAACATTGACCGTTAGTTCCATTGAAATTTCACCCACAGGTTTTAAAATGTATCATAATTCATTTTTAAAGACTAGTTTCATACTGAACTGTTACTTCTTATTGGTAAAGATATTGGAAGGCAAACAAGCAGACGAATTTGGTAAACACTGACGTTATCGCATCAGGAATAGGCAAGGCGGTGGTACCAAACCTGGCGAGTCGATATGAAACTTTACCACATAGTCAGATGTCACGGTGTTAGTGACGGTAAGCCTATGCTCACCTTTTATGAGCTGCCTGGCAGGAAGGCAGATGATCTTTTATGCAAGGAATCCCGGACCAACGCTCGGAAAAAAAATATAAAAGTGGTGGTAATTTTGTTGCCCACTCACTAAACTAATTTCAAGTTATCGCTATCTTCTTTCAACGAAAGCAATAGAAAGAAACAAAACACTTTTAGTGCTGTCAGTTTAGTCTGATTGTCAGTTTGCGGCCAATGTTAATAATCAATCCTAATCCAAAACTTGCTGTCCAAGATTGATATTTTGATCTATTTTTATGTTATCGCTTGCCAATAACATATCTGTGGACAGGATAAATATGGCAATTAAGTATGGGATAGGCCGGCGGATACTTACGGCGAAATATTATTAACATTGGCCGTTAGTCTGATTGATTAAAAACATCGCAATTTAACATGTCCGGGCTAACCTGATATGTCTTATACGTTCCGTCACTTTTGCTTTCATTTGAAAAGATATCCGTCTAAAATAAGTTTAGTTTGTAAATAGCAGAATTGCCACAAATATATTATTTAAAATGACTAAAATATTGTAAAATGTTTTTATGAATTACAGTTATGACATCATGCGGGAGTACTACATCGGAAAACGGAACGTATTTCGTGAATTCCGGTTATCCATCATCGTTCGACGGCACCGGATCCTGTGAACTGACAATAATCAAATCTCATACAGATGTGTGTCAAATAAGGTATGAAGGATTTATGTCTTCTTCAATGATGTATATCCTGGTTTTTATTTATTATAAAAGCCTCTGTGGTGTAGCGCTCTAGCATCGGACTTGACTTCTTGATGACCCGGGTTCGATGAGCGGTTCGGGCAACAAACAAATTACAAAATGCATATTATAAATTTTCTAGTAAAATTAACGTTGCCCGTTCATTTTACTAGAAAACGTTGCAATTGGCGATATTCTTACCACCTATCACATTGTGGGACTTGGTGTCTTCGGCTAGTCTTGGGTGCTCCTTTGTTTACTCTTTCGGGGATATGGGCGTGAAGATACTTATTTATTTATTTATATTAATACTTTAAAAATATCTTCACGCCTGAATCCTCAAAAGTACAACCCACGACAAGATGAAGAAATTGTCACATCATTATAAGTGGCAAACCTATCTCTAACCGGGCACATAACCTATCCCGCAAATTTGTTTTTTTTTTTTTTGAAAATAAAAAAATACATTTCCTTTAATTTCCAAACAGGGAACCGAACCCAAGTCTTGAAGTTAATCAATCAATAGAACATATAGGTGATGTTTTAAGGTAGTTTTAAGGGGCCATAAACGCTAAAATACATCAGCAGTTTACTGTTTTTTTCATACAAAGCAATCATGGATCTTACTGACAAAAATACATAAGATTAACATGAATATTCACGATTTAAAACACGATTCATTTCACTTTGCTCGATAGAAAAAAATCAAAAAGTTAACTCTTTTTTGTAAGCAAAACGTAAATTTCTACTTCAAATATGAAAATATCGACACCAGATTTAACATAAACATAGATAAGTAGTATACCTAAAAGATAAGTGTTTCAGTTTTTATACTTTTTTTCAAATTACTTTTATAGTGTCAAAAATAGTGATTTGTCGCTTAAGACGTTTACTTTAGAGCGCCATTGTTCATAGTAATCATGGAACGGGGGAGCGCGGTAATTGGCTCTTCTGGCTGACTGAGTATGGGGCCTTAAGTAGTAAAGTAAGGTTTAATTTGTGTTTTTTTTTGTTTTGGTAGTTAAAAATTTCAGCCCTGACGATGTTGTAAGTGAAAGTCCTATTTGATTAATAATAAATTGTAGCCTTACCAATAAAACTTACACACCCGTTGATCTTTTGTGTAACTTTACTTTTGCTAACAAAAAATGAAGTAACACGCCAGTTGAACGTGCTCGTAAATTAAGGGTAAGTAATGTAAAACAGTACAAATGTTTCTACATTTTTATGATAATAAAAGGCAAATAAGCAGACAGACTTCTTGATGGTAAGAAATTCACGCCGCCTAGAGACACCAAAGGTAATGGTGCGTTGCCAACCTGAGACAGGAATGTTAAGCCTCGAGCAAAATTATGTCTATAAGCTACCTTTTCCTCTAACTAGAACACGTAAACGGTAAGCACTGACGTCATAGCATCAGGGATTGGTACGGTGGTACCAATCCTAGCGAGTTACCGGGAAACTCTATCACCTAGTAAAAGTATTAAAATTTATTTAAAATACCACCTACCATCTCTCTACCAAATAGTAAAATCCTACTAAAATTATAAATGTGAAAGTTTGTAAGGATGTGTGTATGTTTGTTACTCTTTCACCCTCGAATGGCTAAACGGATTTGTCTTAAATTTGGAACACAGATAGATTGTGAACTGGATTAACATATAGGCTACTTTTAATCTCGATCGCACAACGGGTTCTTGCAAAAACGCAGGCGAAGCCGCAGGGAAAAGCTTGTTATTCATAGTTAATAGAAAATATGAACACGAAAATAACTTTATTGAGTATCAACACAGCTACTAAAGGCTATATATAGTACAAGCTCTATTACCACACTCACACATTTAGGAAGCTAGAGATTATTATTGACGTCATCATGTCATATGCAGTGTATGACGTCAAACACTTTGAAATACACTGCATATAACATTTATATTTAGCTCTTTAATCTTAATGTGCGAGAATACCGGGTAATTGGTAACCTCCAATTACCGGGTAATAAGAGGATTCAATAGAAACATGACACTTATTATTCAGCTTGCAATGAAATGTTATAGGTTCAAATCCAGACTGGGGCAAAATCTTTTTGAAGTGAAAACTTCTTTAGCGGCGTTGCGCCCTTTTTTTGGATTTGGTAAAACAAAAAACGCGTGACCTGATCGAAAATTTCGTAAGACAGCGCAGGGCGCTTGCGCGAATGTTCGTGTTCATGTTTGTGTACGATAGCGCAATAAATGAATATTGTATTCTACCACATAAATGATAGTACTTTTATACTGATAATTAAAGCAATTCGTGCAAATTTATTCCCTAACTATTCCAAAATATCAAAAATGTACAACGTTAATATTTAAGATTTCACTTGAACCGGCACTCAAGGAGTGCAGTCCGTTTTGTTTGTTCAAAATTTATAGAAATTGAACCGAAGCACAGGGCAAGTGCTAAAATAAATACCTTGAGATAAACGAAAGTTATTGCCATTATAAATATGAATTTCATTTGTTAAGATTAACTAATTTAGTAGGTACTCAGAACTGTGTATCTGACATGACTATCCGCGTTTACGGGTAAGAAAGGAACTAAAAATTTCGCCATGCGACTTGAATCCTTAGTAGCTCAAATGGTTAGAGCATTGGTGCTTTGAGACGAAAGGTTACAGTTTCAAATCCTGTCTATGGCGAAAAAGTTATTTAAATTTTGGCACATATAACATTCGATTCCAAGTTTTGGCAACAATAAGAAAAAAAATATATATATATAGTGAAAAAATATGTTTAGTGGAAGAGTACAAAAGTTTACCTAAAAAAAGTGTATATACAGTGGAATTCTACCAAGTTCCGACGGTAACAAGTATAAATTCTAACAAAAAGAAAATTTGGTTTTACGAATTTTATAATAAAAAAATGTTGCTCGGGATTCGATATGTGCCCGGTTGCCACCTATCAAATTGTGGGACTTGTCTTCGGCTAACCGTGGGTGCCCTAGTTGCGCCTTACCTCTTCGGGGTTGTGAGCGTGAAGATACTTATAATATTTGTTTATTCTTTTTTTCCAAAGACAGCGAACAAGCACACGTAACTCTGATTAAAAGAGATAAACATGGTATAGACACCATAGATGTTATAACGCGTAGCTGTCCTATGGTCGCTAAGTCTAATGTGCTAGTCTACCGATTATCCTACTCCCTGGATAGGAACACGACACTGTCTTTATGGCTGCAGGAACAGAAGGCTGTGGATCCCTAGCCTGGTGAATTGCACAGCACTTATTAATATGAACCCATTCAACCTATGCTCGCCTATTATTAGCTGTTAGACACAGATGCAGTTCTTGCGTCTACTATCAACATAGGACCAGGACCAACATGGCGAAGGAAACTTATTTTATTTCATTTCACAATACTTGTCTTATTTTTTTTTAACAATAAAATTTAATGGGCTTCAATCTTTTTATTTTTAGTTTTTCTGGCCTTTTTTAGTTTAGTATTGCCGACTAAATTAATTTTATAACTTAAACTCTCATCTAAATATATACTTCAATAGTTGATAGTTCAAAAAGTTTCAAAAAGAAAATCGGGTTTTGCCAATTTTCTAATTAAAAAAAATGTTGGTCGGGATTGGAAATGTGCCCGGTTGGCGATAGGCTTGCCACCTATCACATTGTGGGACTTAGTGTCTTCGGTTAGTCGTGGGTGCCCTGGTTGTGCCTCTGCCTACCTCTACCGAGATATGGGCGTGAAGATACTTTTTACTTTTAATTGATAGTTAGAAAGCGATAAAACGCGATTATCAGGCTAGTTTGTACTTGATATTTTTATACTTTTAATCCATTCCTCGAAAAATGATTATTGAAAATGTCTAAAATATTTCATCTCTTTTCTTTTGTTTCGTTCGATAAAGATAGCACACACCAAAAATACGCTTAGTTGTTACTCACCAGAATTACCACTAACGTATAACTTGAACTATCTTAAATTAATTATGGTTATAGTTACATACATACATACGATCCTGACAAACCTGTCTTGCTTCCTTCACATTCATTACCCTTTTCATACAAACACGCCGGTTTCGGAGACTCTTGACACCACCCTCGGATAATATCCGATTGATCTAATCGCGAAATTTCAGCCTAGGTCTCCCCGGGTACCTACATCCATCCACATTCGCATTGTATATCTGCTTTGTCAATCTTTCATCTGTCATTCTATGGTTATAGTTAAATAGGAAATATGTCAAATTAGTCTCAAAATCACGTTTCTTGCCACTCAATACAGATTGCCCACCTCGCTATAAAATTGGCGTGAAGATGTGTGTGTAAAAAAGTAAGAAATACAGCAACGGAAATGTATTTTCCGTCTCGTCAACATGACGTGTTTCCGCTCTACCGAGTAAAATATCAAACACCGTAAATTGCGAATAAAATCGCATCCGTTGCTACTTTTATTGAACTTCAAATTTTATAAAGGAAATATTTCATAGGAGAGAAGATTTGTATCTGTGAACTTCATATAAATACATTTCAAAGTGGTTGGAGGTTACACTTCACACGCAATTGGTTACAAGGATTCGATTCCCGCCAGAAACAAGCGTATTTGTTATAAACATAGTCTGTATTTCTAGTTATGGTTGTGTTTATTATTATAAAAGTTCATTTTAATATCTAGCGTATTTCTATATATTTGTGTTGCTGAGCAATGATTGCTCAGAGAGGTCAATTTAAATTTAATCTTTCATTTAGTCACAATATTGTAAAGAAAAAGTCGACTTGATAATTTATTAAAATAATTGCTGTCTCTGAGTGCGGCCGTAACTCCCAAAACACAAGCACTATATAAGAAAATATGTTTATTTATTTCATTTATAAAAATACTATCAATCATCATATATGTATTGGCACTACCGCTTTAGTTACTCCTGCTACCTTAACGTCAGTGCTCGACATTTCCTTGTCCCACGCTGTACGGTTGGCGGTAGATTTATTATTAACATGGATAAAAACCCGGCTTTTAGCACCAGTGATGTCTATGTTTCTAAACGCGAGGGTTGTCTCTTGCCATCGGGAGAACTACCTGCTTGTTCACTCTCTAATAAAAAAATACTCAATTTTGGAATTGAATTTCTACCTATTAGTTTCAAAAGTTAGTAAAACTAATCCGGTCTTGCGGTAAAGTGCTGTACAGCCACTTATCCTGTCAGCAATCTATTTTCCAAACTATTTCTGCAGCCCATATAACATTGTCATGTTCCGGTCTGGAGAGAAGTGTAGGCGGTAGACTTACAAAATAGGCCAAACAACTTAATTTAAAAAAGCCAAAAACAGGGCTAGTCATTGGTACCTTACCACTGCCCACCCCTTCAGGAATATATAAAGATACTTTGTACCGTATTGTGCTACTTTTGTCTTCACGCCCATATCCTAAATGAGGTAGGCAGTTAAACAATTAGGGCATCCACGAATAGCCGAAAACATCCGAATCCGAATAGCCGATCGCCAATCAGGCACATACCTCATCCCGGGCAACGTATTTTTCAAAACAAAACTTGAAAAACACTTTTCCTTTATTTTGCTCGACCTAGGAATCGAACTCAGGTTTTCATGAAGTCAAGTTCAAATGTTACCTTCTTTGATACTCGTATTTTCTATTCAACACTTTTAAACCTCAGTAGTCTAGCGGTCCAAGTGTTGGACTTGACTTCATGAGGTCTCGGGTTCGAATCTCGGGTCGGG
>NJDD01000882.1:783899-796919 GCA_002245505.1 Calephelis nemesis
CCCTAAAGTAAGCTAATTGTATGCGTGTGCTAAATGTGTTAGTCAACGATTCTAAAACAAAGATATACTTATATAGATACCAGAATAAGTTTATTAATATCCCGAAAATGCAGATATCTAATTGTTCATCACACAAATGCCCCCGTCGGGAATCGAACTCAAGTTTCGCGGTACACGGTAGTGTACGCTAGCCACTGGACTAACGAGTCAGATAACGTTATCAAGACCTCAAGAAGTCATGTCCGACACTGGACCGCTAAACCACAGAGGCAATGTGTTGGTGGGAAATCCACTATCTGACGTATATAACGTTCTCGAACTGAAAGAAAAATCGTTTTTGTATATTCGTGTCATCACCTGACGTATCGTCTGTTATATGTAGTATATGTATATATAATGTAATATGTAGTATGTATATGTAATATAAATGAACATTTTACTGAACTGAGATATTACGATTTGAAATTTCAAATTAATTTTTGACAAAAGTTTTATAAGATTACTGTAAAATTTACTATACAGAAAGATAAACTATTAAAGTTTATTACCGATTTAACAACAAATTAACATTTTATTGACTAAGGGCATGTACCTACTTAACTGGTTTTACCTGTAATTGAAAAATAGAAATTAAACCATTTGAGCCCTTCTATGCTACACCTAGAAGTTCAGGAGCTGTATAATCTCATTTACAGATAAACAACAATAAATTCGAACATCACATTTCACTTAAAAATAACGTATCTACACTACACCGACATAAAAAAATTATAAATGTATTTATCTCTCCTTATCTATATAATGTTTCACTAAAAAAAGGAATTATTTGCGCTTAAACTTAGTTATAAAGTAGTTACTAGACCTAAAAAGAAAAAAAAAGTAAAAGTGATGTAACGTGTCTCACTTGTATCTGCATTGCTTGAATACATCTTTAAGAAGATTTACTTCCATTTATCAGAATTTTAATTGATATTTTATTATATTTACTATATTTTTACCTTAACTATCTTCGTGTTAAACAGTTCCAGGACTTATTGGATTTTACTAGAAGAAGGAGCGTCGAAAATTACATAGAAGTGTTTTTATTATTGTAAGCAAATGCATCTTTATATATATATATATAAAAGAAAGTGGTGTTAGTTACACTATTTATAACTCAAGAACGGCTAAACCGATTAGGCTGCAAATTGGTTGGGAGGTAGCTTAGAACCGGGAGAAGGACATAGGATACTTTTTATTCTGTTCAATTGAGAGGAAACTGGGAAAAACAACATTTTAATTTTTCCCATACAAACTGAACGGGCGGAACGAAGTTCGCCGGAACAGCTAGTTTATTATATTTTACTAGTAAATAGACGGTATTATTCACCACGATACAGCTAGCTGAGTTTCTGTCTTCGAAGCTATCGTTTAACAAATTTTCAGTTGGGTGAAAATGACTGAAAACAATATTTTGTGGGATTGTGAAGCTGCCGCTACCAGCCTATCGAAACAGTAGCAGTCATTCACCAGTCATCATAAAAGACGCTTTAGACGGTTGTAAACACATCTTCCAACAAAGACAAACTTGGGGGTTGTTTTGTTTCCATCTTACGCTTCTTATTAAATTTGGATAGAAACAATTTATTCAAAACAGTTGTACTTTTCACTTTATATAGCGAAACCGGTTGGCTAAACTAAAAGAATAAAAAAAAACATATTGTGGAAAGTACAAGTATTTGTATAAATTGTTTCAAGAATGAAATTCCACCAAGCACCGACGATAAGAAGTAAAGAAACTAAATTTTGATAGGATTGAACCTTTCTTTTGAATCACTCTTTCTTCTCTCTTTCTTTAGGTTAGTAGATTAGTTAGACTTTACGTTAGTATTTTGCCATTAGTCAAGTAGAAATTTGCATCAAATTTTATATCAATTTTCATCAATTAAAATAAATCATCAGTCATAAGTCATTAGTAATTCATGTCAGGCTCTTGGGTAAAGCGGTGGCCTAATTACACAAGCTCAAGTAATGAAATTTAGCGGCAACGCTAATTTCTTCATGACTACTTCATTTGTGCACTTTCACTGAACGAAATTAATCTAATTCCCACCTAAATTAACTAATTTCACTCAATATAAACACGAAATTCAATAACTATAAAAAAAATATTCACGATGGCGCCAAAACTCAATCACTCTATTTAGTAGCTGAAAACCAGTTTTGAGGTAGACTAAGTCTCAACAAATACTGAGCTTTTCCATATTGGCACTTATGTAGCCACGCTCTGTTTTTCCATTTTTTTGCTTTTATTTAAATTCAATTTAAAGTTGAATTTGTTTAGGGTTATGTTCAATTTTTTTAATGACGTGTGGTAAGTTTAAGTCTGTCAATAAATGTTTTCTTTCTTTATTAAAAAAATATCATAATCCGTTATGTAGTTTCAAAGATACATGCAGACAGCTGTAAGCGACTTTGTTTTATAATAATATGTAGTAATGCATTTAGCTCCACGTGTGCAAGTAGAAGGTCAACATGGAGATCCCCTGAGATTGGCAATACACTTAACTAGCTAGAAGTGTCAAGGTGATACCATTGGCCGGCATTAATGACACAATGTATGCTATTAGTTAAGTGGTAATGCAGTTTCCTTCATGCGTTTAAATCACTTCTGAAGTCCAGTGATCGAAAGATGGCGTTGGCTGAAGTATCTTTCAATTCATATAATATAATATCTATATATCAATACGTAATGCTAAAACTTTGGACCCCTTTTTACGAAAATTGCGAGGACGCAGGAGCATAAAATTTGGTAAAGTTTATGTGTAGGAGAAGTGCAGAACGCCAATAATTTTCAGTAATAATGCTTATGAAGTGCATTAATAAAAAAAATAAAACAAAGCACATACATTTGACACACTCACAAACACAAACAAATTATTGATAACGATACGATAAAAGATCACAGATGGCTCACTAACTATAATCATAATGTTTGGAAACAAAGTAGTTGGCCTTGATAAATGAAGATGGCGTTCTTATCAAAAAATATATTATAATTTATTATGGTCGAATTTCGACAACTAGTATGTACAAAAATGAATAGACATTTCCCTTGGCCATCGTTTCATTCAACAGATGCTCGAAATTTGCCAATTATTTTTCGCCGCTTTAATAAAAAAAAAATATTAAAAGAACTACGAGGAAATTATATGGCACCGGCAATATGAATTCATTAAATAGGGAGTAATCATGTAGCAAGCACACCAAAACCTTTTTTGGATTTAAAAATAATGCTAAAACAATGTCACGCCCCTATCCTTGAAGAACAAGAGCATGAACGAACCTCAGTTAAATAATGGTGGCAAACCTACGTATTTAATCTCGGGCAAAATTATTTTTATTGGAAAACTAGCCAACCCGGCACACTTTGTATCGCTTGACATTAACAGCAACGTTATGAGCCTCTGTGGTCTAGCGATTCAGGTGATGGACTTGACTGCATGAGGTCCCGGGTTCGAATCCTGGGTCGGCCAACGAAAAGAAAATTTGTTTTTTTCAATTTTCTAATAAAAAAAAAGTTACTCGGGATTGGATTGTGGGACTATCACATTGTGGGACTTAGTGTCTTCGGCTAGCCATGGGTGCCCTGGTTGTGCTTCTGCCAACCTCTTCGGGGATATATGCGTGAAGTTACTTTTTTATGTATAATATGTTTTAGCGGACGAAGGATGCCTCCAGTACTACACAGGCGTCTCAGGGCAACTAAAGTCTTTCAATTACGACCCGGCATCTGGGCTTCAACTTAGCAACCAAGATTACGGTATTTGTATACGAATGGAGAGAAACTTCTGCGGAATCCAATATACAGCGTGTTCTGATCCTAGTAAGTGAAACATCCAAATAAATTATATTTTAAACATCTGCGGAATCCAATATACAGCGTGTTCTGATGCTAGTAAGTGAAACATCCATATAACCTATGTTTTAAACTTCTGGTCAATCCAATATACAGCGTGTTCTAATCCTAGTAAGTGAAACATCCAAATAACCTATATTTTAAACTTCTGAGGAATCCAATATACAGCGCGTTCTGATAGTAGTTCTAGTAAGTGAAATATCCATATCCATATAAAGTATATTTTAAACTTTATTGCTTTAGATTCCTGGTGTTGGCACATTCGCGGCCACTGAACGTTATAAATGGTGCATTGAATGTTGCTTCAAGAATTTATGCACTTATTGCTCGTAAGGCTGATAGTCATTTTTAACTTCCAACGCAAATAGAGGGGTTTTATATATTTGACGTGTCTGTTTGTGGCATCATAACTCCCAAACGGATGCAGTGATTTCGATTAACTTTTTTGTATCAAAGCTAACTTGAGAGTGTTCTTAGACATGTTTGATTAAGTCAGTTGAGCTGCTGTGGGGGGTGAAATTAGAGAGATTAACCGAATATTTTTCTTTTCAAAGGGAAACTAAATTCTTGTGTCGGGGTTTTTTTAATTTTTAATTTATTTTTTGTTATAATGCGTGTTAGCAACCAGTTTTTAACTTCCAACGGAAAAAGAGAGGTGCTATAAGTTTGACGTGTAGTGTCCATGGGCGTCGCCAGGATTATTTTCAGGGGGGTACATCTCCATATATACATACTATTAACTAATATAAAACATCGAAATAAACAGGCATAGTAACATACATATTTACATACGAAAACAAACAAACATACATACATACATAGTCTCGAAAAGCACTACTCTCCCGCAAGTTTAAACAGGTAATTTTTTGTATCTTCTTTCTTTCCGGACAGGGATGAGTATATACAAGTGGCAGTTGAACCCCCTTGCACCCTGCTGCTGGCGCCCATGTTAGTGTCTGTGGTATTATCTTTTTTTGTATGGATAATTTAATTTTGAACGTATCTTCACGCCCATATCCCCGAAGAGGTAGGCAGCGGCACAACCATTGCACCCACGACTAGCCGAAGACACTAAGTCCCACAATGTTATAGCCTATCGCCAACCGGGCACATTTCCAATCCCGACCAACATTTTTTTTATTAGAATTTGTGTTGGCCGACCCGGGATTCGAACCCGGGACCTCATGCAGTCAAGTCCAACACTCGCACCGCTAGACCATAGAGGCGATCAATTATGCAATTTGCAAGAGAGCAATTTTGAACTTGATTAACATTTTTAAATGTTTAAATAAAATCAGCTATTAATATAGTCAAAAATATTTGATCTTTACTCGCTTTTTTTATAGCCAACAATCGCTCCCGTTCTTTCACAATCAGTGGCAACAGTAACACACCAGTAAACTCGATGATTGGCTCTGGAGTTGGAGCCAGTAATTGCGCGAATGATTGGCTCTTGGTACCATGTGCCACCAATGTTGGAAGAGTTCAACCAGCTCAAGCGTTGTGCACTGACAGAATATGTGGAGGCACCTTCTCTGCTGAGCTCTCTATGCAGTCTTCACCAGTTCTTAGTGAGTATAATAAATTGAAAAATCCAATTTAAAATGTTTATTCGATCAAATCGCAATCATAACGTATCCATCAGACGTTGCCAAATGCGTGCATCACTAGAGCTACTCTAGAATTTCGATTTCGTGGAAATTGGAATCGGATTTGTCATTTCAGGTACTGTAGAAAATACTACTAGCAGATAATTAGCATTCAGTTACTAATCGCTACATAGTATAAAACGAAGTCGCTTCCTCTGTCCCTATGTCCCTTTGTATGCTTAAATCTAAAACTACGCAACGGATTTTGATGCGTTTTTAATACATAAAGTCATTGAAGAGGAAGTAGGTATGTAGGTATATTTTACAACCGTGCGAATCCGGGGCGGGCTGCTGGTCTATAATATAAAAAAGAATCGCTAAATGTGTTGTTACGCGCATAACTTCCGAGCTACTGAACCGATTTGGATATTATTTTTATTATTATTATTATTTGTTATTGTTATTTGTTATTTAATTTGTTAATTATTGTCAGAACAAAACTTTTATGAAGAGAAAAACCGGGAAATCGCGTGAATATACTAAAAACAAAACTTCATTTTTCTCATACAAACTGAACGGAAGGAACGAAGTACGCCAAGACAGCTAGTTTTATACTTAAAATTCTTGAAACGACTTTACCGATTTTCACCAAATTTTGCTGATTTTCACCAAATTTTGTATTCAATAGATCTGAGAATTGGCTACTATCTATTTTGTCATACCCCTAAGTGACAAAGGCAGCTCACCCCAATTTCTTTTAGAAAAAATTCAAAGAGCAGAACAACGTCTGCCGGGTCAGCTAGTCTTTATATGTAAAAAAGTCCCCTTTCCGCGTGGTCATCTCCACCACGCCTAAACGGATAACGTATACGGTTAGTGCCAGAAGAAGGTTTTGTGGAGAGAAAAACCATGAAAATTTTAGGGGAAATGGAAAAAATACTTTAACTTTAATTCAGTACATACAAAATGTTATCAGCTATACATAGCAATACGAAGTTCGCCGGCTAGCAATTGACCAATAAATGAATAACAAGATAACTTAAAATGACTTCCAATTCCAAATTTCAATTTGCATGAAATTTGTTGTGAAAATGCTACTATTAAAATGTAAGTTTTTAGCAGTTGTCAGTATTACAAAGTATATAAATAGTGTAGGGCATGGTGGCGAATTCGTTTGCAAAATTGCTATAATTCACAATTTTTTTAAAAAAAGTCCGGGAGGTATCCCTGATTATAAAAGTGTAAGATGACACTTGATATCTTTTGATGTTATTGTTTAAACAAAGAAAAATTAAATAAGCAAGAAAAAATGCATTTTGTGCAATCAATTATTTTTTTATATTCTTTACAATATTTTGAATGATAAAAGTCCTTACACCCAAATTGAAAATCACCAAAAATTCTGATTTTCACCAATTAAATAATATACCATAAAAATTAAAATGCTATAATTTTTCATTTTTTATCAAATATTTAAACTATACTAAACAAAGTTATTTGAAACATTTTATTTTGTTATATGTTTTATTTACGTTATAACAATACGCTTCCTACGCGCATGAGAGAAGTTTTGAGGGAGAAGTATTTTTATCTCACTCCCAACTCTATTTATAAGATGAGTGAGAGAAAGACCGATGACACGCTTGAAACATTTTTTGCTGTTTTTTAGCAATAATACCTTACATTTTTTTACTACTGTTTCTAATATTAGCCTTTTGAATTTTACAGTAAAACCGCATGCAACCGGCTTTGATTTCAATAAGTAAATCAACTTACCTAAAATAAGTATTTTACTGGTATTTCCGGAGGTTCCGTCACATCCAGACTTGACGGCCACGTGAATATCACGGAAGTACGCTATTAAAAAAAATCGCTTCTGAAATGACGAGGAAATCGATCAACATACACAAAGAAACATATATATTAGTAAAAAACATGTAACCTTTTATCTGAATTCGATTAGAAAGAGATAGTATACTTCAGGCAGGGATTGAACCCATTTGTCTCTCAGTAAAGAGTAACAACGTTACTGGGCAGTTAAAAATTCCAACCATAGATCGCATTTTCGAAACCTCAAGCAACATCAAACGGCTAAAAATTACTGGTTTTATCTTTGTCGTAAGCGAAATTTTTAGGTCTTGAAAAATGTCGAAATCATATCAGCTACTACAAAGCAGTATCGCCGATGCTTTAAGCATCATCCAGATGGTTGTAATTACGCCCCAAACACGACTACCACAAAGGGGACCTTTATTGTTTAAAACAAATCAAAATTTCTATTTACAGGGTTTCTACACGTATTACAACAATGGTTGTTAACATTGGTTTGCATCCGTGTGGAACGTAGATTTAATCCAAATTTTGATTTTTCAAATGTGGAAGTCATAATTAGGACGTGATTACATCTGTCTGGATGATGCTTTAATTTACGTTCTACATGGATGCAAACCAATGTTTTAATCCATGTAGAACTTCTATAATAGTATGTATAATCCCATATTTAGTTCACTGATTGCCATAACTTGTTACAGGTACCGTCAAACCCTTTCGCCTGTGGTTCCACACTGATAACGTGGAGGCTCCAATAGATGTAGACAATAGAGGGTTTTGCCTGAATTACGTTCAACAGCCCTGCACCAATAACGTCTTGTAAATAAATTCAAAGCTTACTTAAGACTTCCGAAGAGGAAAGAATAGATAATTAATTAGTTATTATAAATAATAGCTATTAGTTAGTGTTAATGTTTTTTGAATAAAATAATTTTATATATATATTTTTTTGTATTAGCGAATAAACCTACGAATAAGGAATCTATCCTTATTCGTAGGAATAAGCACACGCATCTCCCGATGGTAAGAGACAGTTGTGGCCTATAGATGTTATAGGTGCGCCGCTGTCTTCTTAAAGCAGTGGTGGTGGTAAATTAATTGGTAGTGACTTATCTAACCTGTGCTCACCTAAAGAAATTTTCACTTAAAAAAAGCAAACACTGGCAAACACAGAAAAAAATATTCTGTGTGAAAATGATTAATAGTTTTGACAGTGCTCGCAACGTGTCATGCGAGATTAGTTTGACATTTTTGACAGACACACGTGATACTTTGCACTTTCGCAGTTTTTCGTGTACTTTGGCTTCGTCTATACCATTGACCTCTATTCCTATTTCTATGGTCTATACCTATCATTGACCTCTAAGCATACCTATACCAAAGAGTAAAATAACTGTCCATAAAGGAGGTCTACACTGTGCGATCTCAGATTTTTGATTTTTTTTTTAATTTTTGCATTTCTCACGGACTCCGATACCCTCTTACTATTACTTTTTTGTCTTGTGTCACACGGATACTGGTTATTGCTTTTCGATTGGTCTAGCGGTCCAGGTGTTGAACTTGACTTCATGAGGTCCTAGGTTCGATTCTCTGGTCGGGCAACAAAAAGAAATTTTGGTTTTTCCAATTTTCTAATAAAAAATCGGGATTGGATACGTGCCCGGTTGGCGATAGGATTGCCACCTATCACACTGTGGGACTTATTGTTTTCGGCAAGTCGTGGGTGCCCCGGTTGTGCCTCTGCCTACCTCTTCGGGGATATGGCTGTGAAGTTACTTATTTTTACTTATAACTTCAACAGATTTTTTTTCGACTTAAATAAGAAAAAATAAATTAATATTCATTTAAAGTAAACAATGTTACGTTGAAAACAATAGTAGTGCTTCGTATACATCACGTAAATAAAAAAACATCTGACAGATTTTTCAATGTATGAACGATGGGCTTTGTTCTTTTATAAGTTATTTTCATACTAACATCATTAACGCGAAAGCCTGTCTGTCGGATATGCTTTCACAGCTAAACTGGTATACGGATTTTGATAAAATTTAATATGCATTTATTCAAAAACCTCTTTCAAACATGGAATAGTGTCTTTTTTTTCAAAAATTAATGGTGAAGAAACTATAGCGGCGGTGAGACTTTGTAAATCTTTTCTACGCTGAGGAAATTCTTGAAATGATCCGTGTTGGTTCGGGCTCCTTTGCAGAATAGACCATCTGCCTTTCTTGCCAGGCAGCTCGTTATGGAGCATAGGCTTACCATCACTAACACCGTGACATCTAACAAGGTGGTAGCGTTTCGCGGCGACTCGCCCATAACGTTACCCCATGTTCCGGTTCGGAGGGTGAAGTAGCCGGTAAACTTACTTTTGTTCGAGGCCTAACATCCCGACCTCGGTTTGGCAACGCACAATTACCACCTTTGGTGTCTCTAGGCGGCGTGAATTTCTTACCATCAGGAAATCCGTCTTCTTGCTTGCCTTCCTATAACATATAAAAATTAATAATCATATTATACTTAATTATAACATTAATTAGATTTTTTTTTGAAAAAACTAATAAAACTTATAACTACACTGTACTATAAGTTGTTGAAAATTTGTATTAAAATCTATTCTTCCCTGAAGAAATTGCTGGTGAACAGCCAATTTATTAAATATGTTAAAGCCGATGGGACAATTTTTGATAAAATTTGGCACGCATATATTTAAAAACCGAATTTTAACCACATGTAACTTTTTTTAAAAAAATCATTCTAAAAAACTATAATGACGAATAAAAGTCTATTCTATGCTGACAAAGTCACGTAAACAGACATGTTTTAATAGGTACAGTTGGAAATATGATTGAAATAACTCACCTGATCTCATAAATATCAAGAATATGATCTCATAAATATGACAAGTGACGTAATATCCATGCTAATATTATAAATGCAAAAATCTGTTTGTTTGATCTTCAATTTAGTATTTACCAACAGAGTGACATTATTTTTTTTTGTATATACATGACATGATATCCATACTAACATTATAAGAAAAAAAAAGTATCTTCACGCCCATATCCCTGAAGAGGTAGACAGAGGTAACCAGGGCACCCACGACTAGCCGAAGACACTAAGTCCCACAATGTGACTATAACAAAACAATACAACAATGGTAGCCGGGATTTTAGGCTTCGAGCGAAAGTAAGTTTATCAACCACCTTATATGCCTTACCTTATAGGAACACGTCAATGGCGAGCACTGACGTTATGGCAGCAGGAATATGTGAGGCGGTGGTACCAATTCGGATGAGTCATGTCGCTACGAAACTTGATCAACTAGTCGATGTCACGGTGTTAGAGATGGTAGGCCTAAGCTCGCCTTTAACTGACTGGCAAGAACGCACATGGTCTATTCAACAAAGGATCCCGGACCAACAGGGAGAATAATATTTTAATAGAAAGGTTAAATAGCAAAAAAATATTTTTAGTAATACTGTTGATATCAGATTTTAATCAATTTTCAAATTGCATTGTTTGCATCAATAAGGTATATATTTTAAAATACTGTTCCATTGTATGAATTTCGCCCAGGGCGCTTGCAGAGCTTAAATCAATACCGGCCGCATAAAAAGTTAGTATTTTATACGACTTCAATGTTCTGATGATTTCCTGGACATCTGGAAACCGCATCCGAGCACTCCAGTTAGTTTATTTTTAGTATTTCAATATCTAGTTACTGGAAGTGAAGCTATTGAAAATATTTTAACTGAGATGTAATACCCACGTACTTTTAAAGACGTTTTATTGGGTTCTGTTATACATAACCGTCAGTACTATGCAGGAATATCTAGGGATTCATTTCAAACTATTTTTATGATGAAATTGAAAAGGAAGGCGGAAATTGGATTTATATTTCACTAGCTGTAGCTCGTAGCGTTGTCCGCGTGGTTAAAGTTTGTCGGGATAAAAACTATCCTATGTGTTAATCCAAGTTACCATAATATATTTGTCTGCCAAATATCATGAAAATCGGTTCAATAGTTTTTGCGTGAAGAAGTAACAAACAAACATCAAAACTTTCGTATTTACAATACTAGCTGTTGCCCGTGGCGTTGACCTCGTGGTCCCACAGTAACATTGTTTCGGGAAAAAAACTATCCTATGTGTTAATCCAGGTTACCCTCTATAAGTGTGTCACATTTCATGAAAATCGATTCAGCAATTTATGCGTGAAGGAGTAACAAACAAACTTTCACATTTATAATATTAGTGGGATTGAGATACTAGCTGTAAATCCACGACTTCGTCAGCGTAAAATAGTTACAATTTTCAGAGAAACATTTTATCGTTTATCTTTTGTTGCCTCATACTGAACAAAATAGTCTATTACAAAATCTATCTTTTGGTATGTGCTTATCAAATTTCATCAAAATGGGTTCAGTGGCTTAACCACGCAGTTTAACAGAGCAACAGAAAGATAAAGAGATATGTATCAGTACAGTCATAAGCATAGTCTGTCTATCTAGACAGACACACAGACTTTCGTATTTACAAAATTAGTACACAAATAGCAGGGGTAAAGATTTGCTCAGATAACTTCCTGCCATTCGTAATTAATTAATTGGACTTGACTGCATGAGGTCTGGGGTTCGAATCCCGGGCCGGCCAACAAAAAGAAAATTAGATTTTTCCAATTTTCTAATAAATAAAAAAATGTTGGTCGGGATTGGAAATGTGCCCGGTTGGCGATAGGCTTGCCACCTATCACATTGTGGGACTTAGTGCCTTCGGCTAGTCGTGGGTGCCCTGGTTGTGCCTCTGCCTACCTCTTCGGGAATATGGGGAAGACACTTTTTTTTACCTAACTGTGTGACACTAAGAAGTGAATGTGCTTGTTAGTATTTATGTTGCCCGACCCGGGGATGGAACGACCTCAATAACTCAAGTCCGATTATTTTCCGCAACATAAGCTAGTGCGGATAGGCAGCAGAACAACTTGTAGGCAATTATATCAGATTACATTTAAGCTATCAAATAATTATATTAGATAATATATAATAAGTTATATTGACACCCAATGAATCAACATAAGAATCCGCTGGATCACAATCAACGTCACGTATTCGTTAGCTTCGGAAGTAAACTTTATTATCTTTAGCTCATAATAATTATTTTGTTTTACCTTAATATCTAAGGCGTAATTAAATACTAGAAAATGAGGATCTATGTATTAATACGTGATGCCAAAACTTTGGACCCCTTTTTACGAAAATTGCGCGGACGCAGGAGCATAAAATTTGTCGCACTTATAATTTTTGTGTAGGAGAAGTGCGGAGCGATAATATTTTTCTATCATAATGCTTATAAAGTACATTAAATCAATAAATAAAACATTACCCACACTACCATGCATTTGACACATACAAACAAATATTTTGATGATAATGATAAAAGATCACAGACTAAAAAATTTTGAAACAAAGTAGTTGGTCTTAAGAAATGAAGATGGCGTTCTTATCAACAAGGTATTACAATTTACTATGGTCGAATTTCGACCAATGGGCGACCACTAGTAATAGTTTATAGGCTCAAATTAACAGACTTTTTACAGCATTATAATCCCCGTGTTGGTACGGGCTCTATAACAGAATAGACTATCTCCCTTCCTGCGATAGGCAGCTCGTAAAAGGCGAGCATAGGCTTACCGTCACTACC
>NJDD01000883.1:0-30174 GCA_002245505.1 Calephelis nemesis
ATAAAACTCGCGCGCTACACTTTAAAATGACGTTTGAGAACGGAATGAAGGGAATAAAATTCGGAAACATAAACAACTATGGTAGCGATTGAATAGAATAAGCGTTCGCTATCTCGTAGTACATTTGGCTACCAACTGATGAACGATATTGCTAAGGCGTTAATATTTGTTAGAATAGAATAGATAGGAAGCGTTTGCCATTTGTCTAGAGACACTGAGATTGGATATGTGCCCAGTTGGCGAAGGGCTTGCCACCTATCACATTATGGGACTTCGGCTAGTCGTCGGTGCCCTGGTTGCGCCTCTGCCAACTTCTTCGAGGATATGGGCGTAAAGATGCTTACTTACTTCTTACTTTTTTAAAATAGCTTTTTATGCACACTTTCATCCCTCTCTATACCAGTTTGGAAGTAGATTTTTGAACTAATAGGTGTTTAGCCGATGTTTAATTCCGAATTTTTGAACTTTGTGCATATCAAATATAATCAAAATCGGTCGCGCCGTGAAAGCGTGATAGACATAATTTCAAATTTATAATACAACTAACTTCTTCTCTCGTCTTTACTAAAGTTAGTCACTAAAAGCATTTTAAGTAGTAATCCTACTTTCAATACCTCCTAGAATATGTTTACTCCGTTTCAAGATTATTAGTTACCTTGTTTTTGCGTAAAAGTGTAACAAACAAACTTACATTCACATTTATAATATTAGTAGAGAAGTTAGATGAGAAGAGAGAGAACCAATCTGACCGAATGAAAATACACTCAAAAAATAAGACTTTTCTAGTCGAATAAAATCTTCCTATAAAAATACTCGAAAGTTTTAAAACATGTTTTTACAATGTTCCGTAGCAACTTTATTCAATTTAGTGCAACCTTTATATTGATTGAGTTTCGTAGCGGTTGTTAATAGGTAATTAAACCTCGTAGACACGCTACAATATTGATTCATAGACGGTGCTACGCTAACTCTACGAATTGTAGCGTGCGATAGTCTCGTTGAAGTATTATGACTCATTCATATTAAACTATTACTAATGCAAGCGTTTTCGCACGCACGGTAATCAACCATTTTCAAACAAGTTAAGATGTCTTTACTTTTCTTGTTTTAGATGAACGGGTAAGTATAGTCAGAATAACCAAACCAAAATTAAATTGTATTTTGTGATATCTTAAAAGTGGCCAAGTTTAAAATAATCCCAAATAAACTTGTAGTGTAGTAAGTAGTCTCCACAGTCGGTACTTAGTGAAAGCTAATCATGAAATATATTGGTAATTCGTTTCTGTAGGAGCTTTCGCAAGCGTCCTACAGACTTTTGATGATGATGATCAAATAATATATTTAAAAAAATAAAATAAAAATACAAAATATCTTTGAACTTGAAAATAATGATTTAATTACGAACTGATATTGATTATACTTAAAACTATGATTAAATGATAGGTATTAAAACTATTGATTCTTATTGACTTAATGATTAATGAGAACACACGACTGACTAAATTAATTGATTTTTTTTATGATATTGGAAGGCAAACAAGCAGACGGATTTCCTGATGTTAAGAAATTCACGACGCCTAGAGACACCAAAGGTGGTAATGGTGCGTTGCCTACCTGAGGCCGGGATGTTAGGCCTGGAGCAAAAGTAAGTTTACCGGCTACCTCACCCTCCGAACCGGAACACGTCATGACGTTATGGCGGCAGGAATAGGTAAGGCGGTGGTACCAATCCGGACGAGTTGCTGGTAAATTCTACCACCTAGTCAAATGTCACGGTGTTAGTGACAGTGAGCCTATGCTCGCCTTTTACGAGCTACCTGGCAAGTAAGGCAGATGGTCTATTCTACAAAGGAGCCCGGACCAACACGGGGGAAATTGTTTAATTAATTAAACAATTTATTGATTAATTAATATATTGATTGTTTCATTTACGATATGATACTGAGTCCGCCTGACGCGTGAGTCTGATACGAACTGATGCTGTTTTTTATAATGATGCGAGCTGCGGCTTGCAGCCGCACAGTGAAAGCTGCTGAAGCTGCACTATGCTTAAGCATATGATAAATGTACGTGCTGAGCTCATACAGTTTCCATCAGGAAATTTGTCGGTTTGCTTGCTTGTCTATGATATAAAATAATCTTAGGTAAATTGAAGATTAGCTTCGGTTAACTAAAACTTTCATAAATATTTCTGATCGCCTTTCTTAAAGAATTTCATTCACCGGATTGAAAAAGTTGGAGGTTGTTCGACGGCTTCATACTTTTTATGTATGTCAAAAGATTTCTCCGTCTTTTGTAAACCGATTTTAAAAATTGTAATTTTATTTGTGACAGCGTATTTACCTTAGAGGTGATTTCATCGCCAACAAGTCATAATTTGGTGATGAGCCCAGGGAAATTAAGAAATATCCCCTTTTTTTAAACCCCTGGCGAAAAACGAGAATTATAAGTTTGACATGTATGTTGTGTGTATGTGTGTGTAACTGTCTGTAAATGTTTACTGCCACATATTTTGAACAGATGGACCAATTTCAAAGCGGATTTTGTGTTTGAAAGTTGACGTGATCGAGATGGTTCTTAAGATTTTGCATACTTATTTGGAAGTTGGGCTTGGATTGTGTTATAAGTTTTTGTGTATGACTTTGATTTCTCCCCACGCAAATCATCTACTATTAAAATTAGTGTGCATGTAGACTGAGAATGATAAATATCATCCTTTTATTTCAATTTAATGATATCTAATATTAATACGTTGAGCAAAAACTTTAAACCCCTCTATGAAATTTGGCACACTTACAGTTTATGTGTAAGAGAAGTGGGGAACGCTAATATTTCTCTATAATAATGATTATGAAGTGTATTAAATAAAAAAATAAACATTACAGAATCCATACTACCACACATGTGACATGACCGTAACATTTAATAACGATAAAAGATCACAGATGGCGCACAAACTATATTCATAATGTTTGGAAACAAAGTAGTTGGTCTTGATAAATTTTAATGAAGGTGGTGTTTTAATGAAAAAGACAATTAATAATAGAACCTTAATAATGTTTGAACATTATATTTTAATAATTTATATTGAATAATTTCGAATTAAAATTTACTATGATCGAATTTCGACCAATGGGCGACCACTAGTACACTTAAAATTGGAACGAAAAATAAAACTACATCTAAAATTTAATTTTTATTATAACACTTCCCATATGCGAATAACAGCCAACAATTTCGCTGAAACTACAAAATTCTTTTCATAGGGCTGTCACTTGTTGAATGTAAAATAAAAAGTTTACAAAAACAAAATACATACGAAATCGTTAATCGTTCAGATACCGAAATACTAGTTCAGACCCACTTTCAGACCGCACAGACTTCAGACCTTCATATATAATAAAATAGTTTTAGCATACGTTGGTTTATATATCCTAACCATATATATTATATATATAACCACAATCGCCTCTGTGGTTAGTGGTGTAGAACTTGACTCCGTAAGGTTCCGGATGCGATCACAGAGCCAGAAAAAAAATGATTTTCAATTGGCTAATAAAAACAACGTTGCCAGAGATTAGATATATGCCTGGTTGACGACAAGCTTGCCACTTATCAAACTATGGAACTTCAGATAATTGTGGGTGCCCTCGTTGTACCTCTGCCTAGAGATTTAGGGAAATGGGCGTGAATATACTTTATTCCGTTTTTGGTTTTTTTAATTATATATATTCCATAAATTTGTTAAGAGTATATCATATACGACTAAGATTTACTTTAAACATCTTCACTACTAGCATAATTCGATTTTTTTTTCGAATAATTTGGTGAAATAAAACACGATAAAATAATAAGAACACTTAAAAAAGCGTGTTGGTAACACTTGCAAAATAATGATTTTTTGTTTCATATTTTTGTTGCATAAAGTAGTAAGTAAGTACCTACTAATATGTTTGGAAGACAAGAACTCTCTTTTGTAATTTATTTTATTTACAAATTATTTAATAATAAAACCTTTACAGTTCTAAAGTGAGTAAACGTTTTAAAAATGAAAATAGAAACTGCATACAGTTGCATAGTTTCTTAGTCTTGTCAACTGTAGAAGATAATACATAGGTATACCAAGTCTATCTTTTATAAAACTTGTAAAAAGTATATACTTCTAATATTGTTTTTGTTTACAAAAAATAAACAAATAATAATAAATTAATGAGAGTGATAACCCTTGCCAACAGGAAAAGCTACAAAGGGCCGCAATAAAAGAAACGCCGCAAATAACTGCCAACCCTCACGCTGCTGCTATTTCCCCAACCACAGATATCAATTAGAGATTAAATGGGGGTAGTCGCAAAACTGCTTTTTATATTACCTCATTATTAATCACGGGTTTTCCAAAATTCATTTAATAGTTAGAAGTTTGGCAAGTGTAAAAGACTTATAAAGTTTAGGTCTGAAGGGACCTTAATGTAGCATTGACTTCTTTGAGTTAAAATAATCAATCTCTGTTCGATAGATACGATGCTATCGCTTTTGTCTACTTTTGTCCTCGAAAGATTTTAATAATTACTGCAACGAAACAAAAAGTATTGTAATCTTACAGCTGTTTTTTATCTTTTGCAGAATAGTTTATTAATTGGATGACAATGTAATATTATTATGACTGATGGGGGGTCAGAAAGCTAGCCCTTAAAAATGAAAGCTTGCCACAAGTATATATGTTTTGCTGAAAATGTTTTATACTTGTCATATAATGTGTTAAGTCCTTTACACTGTAAAATAGTGCTTAGTTTGCTTCGAATTTTAAGACGACAAAAACTGTGAAGGTTCTCAATTTGACTCTGTGTTTTCTTGTTTTCTTTTTAAAAGATGACTCAGCCAATAGCCAACCGATTCTGATGGATCGTTTTTAGAAAGATAGGTCACGATTTCGAGGCCCTTTGTCAGAATAGGAACCCATATTATTTTAATCATTATCCGACTAATGTTTTTGGAGTTGTGTTAAAAAATGCAAAAAATCTTCATTATGATGACGACCTCATCGATCATAAACTAATAGAAGGGTGTTGATAAAATGTATGTGAGACCATTTCGGAGCTATTTTTTATAGAGCTATATTTCCTGTCTCTCGAAAAAAATATCAAATAGCGACGTAAAATTAAATAGTTAGGTTTTTGCATTTTACATATTGAATTGACTGTACTAGTGGTCGAAATTCAACCATATTACATTTTAATATCTTCTTAATAAGAACGCTATCTTCATTTCTCAAGGCCAACTACGTTGTTTTCAAACTGTTTAGTGCGCCATCTGTGATATTTTATCGTTATCATCAATATATTTGTTTGTGTGTGTCAAATGCATGGTAGTGAGGGTAATGTTTTATTTATTGATTTAATGTACTCTATAAGCATTATTATTGAAAAATATTAGCATTCTGCACTTCTCCTACACATAAACTATAAGTGTGCCAAATTTTATGCGCCTGCGTCCTCGCAATTTTCGTAAAAATGGGTCCAAAGTTTTGGCATCACGTATATTAATATATACAGGATGACTGGTGAGATACCTTCAATATTTGAGGACGTGATAGTATGCGAACATATATCATGAAATAAAATAACATAAAAACGAAATATTAAATAACTTCTTAGTAAACTTCGTACACAGTACACCGAGAGTCCAGTATTTAACTGCGGAATAATTGGGCACCGCGCGGACACCGCGGTAGCGGGATGGAGGGCTAGGGTGGCGGCGGCGTGTCGTGTGCCGCGCCGCACGTGACGGAGTATAATATCCAAATTTCACTTATTTTTAGAGATATTTCGATAAAAAATTAAGCTTCTATTTCTTTTTATATCAAGTTAACGAGAATCGAGTACCGAGTACTCTCCATAAGTATTGAAGGTATCTCACCAGTCAGTCTGTAGATATAAAACTTATTTATGAATCATGTTATTTTAGTGTAGGTGTATTTTATTAGATGGTTTGACCACAGTTAAAAATTTTAACATCTTTTTTGAAGGACTTTGTATAGTAAATCTCTGTTAATTTTATGAATAGTATCTACAGGCTCGTATCCCCGAAGAGGTAGGCAGATGTACAACCACGGCACTCACAGCATGTCGAGGACACTAAGTCTCACAATGTGTTAGGTGGTAAATCTTTCGCCAACCAGGTAGATATCTAATCCCGGGCAACGTCGTTGACCGCCTCGTTGGTCGAGTGGCTAACGTACTCGCCTAGCTACATTGACCGACCACGAGGCTCGGGTTCGGTTCCCGACGGGGGCAGGCATTTGTGTGATCAACATTTAGATGTCTGCGTTTCCAGGTCTGGGTGTTTATTAAATTTATTCTGATATCTATTTACGTATTTCTATTTATTAGTATCGTTGACTAACGCCCATAACACAAGCATATAATTTCATTACTTTGGGTTTAGATTCAATTTGTGTGACTTGTCCAGGGATATTTATTAATTTTTAACTAAAAAGTTGATAAAACATATTTCATTTTTGTAACCCAACGAGGGGATTGAACCCGGGACTTTATTCCTCATGAATGGATTGATCCAGCAACTGAACCACTAGACCACAGAGGTGATTCAATGACGTGACGTGAATCACAGAGCTGAATGTTTTTTTTCCAACATGGGATAATCCATTTAGGGAACGGGGAAATTTCGAATCGCAAAACACTAAACTTTATGCCAGGGCTGAACATCACCCATGTAGAAAGTATCAAGGCGGTTACTCTGTATATTGGCAGCCTCAGGCGTTTGAATCTAGCCGACCTACTCCTACATAGTTTCGCACTAAAGCTACAGTGACCATGGTTTTGGGCGAAACAAATAAGTACCTAATTTTCTAATATCAGTGGACAAATTACACAAATTGAATTTAACCTAAAGAAAATTATATGCTTGTTATGGGCCAACAATATTATTAAAAAAAGTACCTTCACGCCCAATCCCCGAAGAAATAGGCAGAGGCACAACAAGGGCAACCACGACTAGCCGACTACAATAAGTCCCACAATGTGATAGGTGGCAAGCCTTTTGACAACCGGGCACATATCCAATCCCGAGCAACGTTTTTTTAACAGAAAATTGGAAAACCCAATTTTCTTTTCGTTGCCCGACCCAGGAATTGAACCCGGATCCTCACACAATCAAATCCGAGAACTGAACCGCTAGTCCACAGAGGCGATTATTAAATTTCTACACTCAACGAGAAACGAAAGCAAGCTTCATAGATGGTCGGTAGCGATTACTAAAATCATCTAAAAGCTAAAAACCACCTTGAACAACTAGGATCCTATCTGGAGGTAAATCTCTTAGGCTGACAACGCACCGTTAACATACTTATGATTGAATCTACACTTGCTATCGTCGGAGCTTGGTGGAATACCATTGTATACACACGTTTTTTGTTTTGTACCGAATAAGAATTGAACGTTTAATTAAAACAGTCTTTTTTATCTTTAGTTTCAAAGCCCTGATGATGCTGTAAAAAGTGAAACTGGTTAACTAAAGAGTAACAAAAAGTATTAAATAAAGTGTATAGCGGATAACTACAAGTGTTTACTACAAAAACGTGTGTATATTTATGGTTTCTTACCAATAGCAAATCTGCTTCCGACACAGTCAAAATGTATTTTTTGTATTATAAGACAGCGATCAAGCACCTGTTTGTAAGAAACAGCTGTAGCCTAGACTAGCCTGACATTTTCATATTGTAGGTCCTGTCCTGTGGCTGGGATATTAGCCTACTACTGGCTACCGCACTATATGCACAGTACTCTACCACCAGTAATTTTGTTGGCAATGACTAATGATTAATCCAACCTCTGCTCGTTGCTTTAAGGCTGCCAAGCAGTAGAACGCAGATTCTTCATTCTACAGAGAGGGTCCGAATGAACACAAGGAACGGAATAGACGTGACCAATCTATAGTTTTTCGACTTTTGGTTGACTTTGAATTTCAGTTTAAAATTATCATGTTTTTGTAGTAATGAAATTGTTTAAAAATTGTTTACGATGACAGTTATAAACAGACAAGCCGAAGAATATTATACATATTATTGTAACAAAATAATAGAGCTTGGAAAAAATAACAGCGGCAAGTTCGTGTTATAAACCAAAAGAAAATTAAGGACTGTCTACAAAATCCATGACATCATGGTGCTAGTAATAATAAACAGCTTTGCCCTGCGGCATTTTGAGAAAAGAACCCCGACCCTTTATAGAGCCGCCGGGATCCAGCGTTTCATACGGGTTAAACGGAAAAGTTGAATTGATCTATTAGAATATTACTACACTGAGGAAAAATGTATTGTTTAGCACCGAAAAGGAAACAAGCAGAAATTCCTATTACGAAGAAATTTAGATACACAATCACAACATAGTCTAAGTATCTTCACGCCCATATCTCTGAAGATGTAAGCAGAGGCACATCCAGGGCACCTACGACTAGGCGAAGACACTACGTCCCACAATGTGATAGTTGGCAAGCCTATCGCCAACCGGGCACATATTCAATCCCAGGCAACGCTAATTTTATTAGAAAACTGAAAATATACATTTTCTAATTCTTTTTTGCTGTCCGACCCGGGAATCGAACCCGGGCCACATGAAGTCAAGTCCAACACCTGGACCGCTAGACCACAGGGGTGACCACATAGTATAAAACAAAATCGCTTTCCGCTGTCTGTCCATAAGTATAGTTAGATCTTTAAAACTATGCAACGGATTTCAATCTTTCTTTAGGTTTTGGCCTTCACGTTAGTATTGTGCTATTAGTCACGTAGAAATTTGAATTAAATTTTATATCATTTTAATCAATTATAATTAGTCATCAGTCATAAGTCGTCAGTAAGTCATTTCAGGCTCTTGGGTAAAGCGGTGGCCTCATTACTCAAGCTCATGTAATGAGATTTGGCGGCGGGAAATACACGATACGCTAATTTCTTCGTGATTATTTCATTTGCGCACTTTCACTAAACAAATCTGTTGGAAATGCCACCAAAATTGACTAATTTCACTCAATATCAACATGAAATTCAATAATTATGAAAAAATTACGACCACCTTTTTTCACGATGGCACCAAAACTCCTGCAACGAATTTTTATGCGATTTTTTGAAGGTTCGTGATTCAAGAGGAAGGTTTATATATTATAAAAACAGAAGTTTGTCCACACGTGCGAAGCTGCTACGGGCTGTTAGTAATAGGGGTATAGTCCCTGGTTAGTAATATACTCTGTTAGCCCGCAGTTTAAGTGATGAAGAATGCCAATAGGCACTAAGTTCGCCTTTTGTACAAATTAATTTGTTTTACAATAAAGTTTTATGTTTGATAAGGTTCAAATAAATAAATAAATTATCTATACAAATATATGAGACGGAAATGTCTGATTATAATTTTGATTATAATGTCAAAATATCAAATTGCCAAGGAAAATGTATATGACATTTTACGACACAATAAAATGTTTTTTATTTGTAGTTTTTAGAATATTATCTATGGCTTATGAGAGAGCAAGCTAAACTTGCCTCAAAAAAGTCTTGCGTTTTTTTTATGACATTGGAAGGCAAACAGGCAGACGGATTTCTTGATGGTAAGAAATTCACGCCGCCTAGAGACACCAAAGGTGGTAATGGTGCGTTGCCAACCTGAGGCCGGGATGTTAGGCCTCGAGCAAAAGTAAGTTTACCGGCTACCTTACCCTCCAAACCGGAACACGTCACGACGTTATGGTGGCAGGAATAGGTAAGGCGGTGGTACCAATCCGGGTGAGTCACTGTGAAACTCTACCACCTAGTCAAATGTCACGGTGTTAGTGACGGTAAGCCTATGCTCGCCTTTTACGAGCTGCCTGGCAGGAAGGCAGATGGTCTATTCTGCAAAGGAGCCCGGACCAACATGGGGTTTAGCCGTGAAAAAGCAACAGACCAACAGACAGACTTTCGTATTTATAAAATTAGTAAGGATTAGGCATAAAGTTTAACGTCAGTACTTATTTATGTCTAAAAAAAGTGAAACAGCGAAAGTGCATATTAATTATTAATGATGAGAAGACTATGCGAAGCGAAGTTAGGAAAAGGGGAAGTCCCCTTTTCTAATTTCATTCTTTACGGTTTTCGTGCTTATTCATGAAGAAAAATCACTCTAGGATGATGATGATGAATGCTTTTACGATTTTATAGCTTTAAAAGGTTACAACACGCCTTATAAATCGCACAGAGAACACGTATTTTATGTTCACGTGTATTTTCTATTACAGGACAACAAAATGGCGCCGCGAAGGGGAAAATGAATTTACATTTGTCTTACATGTCACAGACTAGCTAGCAACAGATAATATTGATAAGATATGTATGTATGTCGATAACAAAATCCAGGTAGGGAGAGCTTTTTTTAAACCTGGGTAAAGCCAATGTTTATTTATTATTAATGTTTATTTATTATTGTTATTATATATTAATGTTTATTTATTACCTAAAAATACCGTTTAAGTAAGTCACCGTTTTCGCTTCTTCGTTAATTTTTGGTTGGTGGTTTGATATTCATCCACATGTGCCACGTATTTTTAATCGACTTTGAAAAAATGTGGTTATTTTATTTGACTATAATATTTTTTCGCTTCTTAAGTTATCCTATCGTGTTTGGGCTTATTTGATACATATGAAACATGACTTCATCGGTCCACTTCTAAGAATAGAATAAAAAAAATCTTATAAAAAGGCTTATCACAAAAAAAAAATGTTAAAAACTTATTAAATACACTGTGTACCACTCTGTCCAATATTCGTAACGTAGGACCATTATTGGATAGTAATGTCGTGTATTGTATCGGACCAAAGTACTGACACTCGCAAACGTGTTTGTTTAGCTTTATCGCTTTTCGTGCTAAATGTTTTGCTTTAGAATTAGTCAAAGATGGTACGAGTATAATCATCAATTTAAAAATGTTTAACACAAGATATCCGTAGTGTACCTAAAAAATTTGTTCATAAGTTATTCTTATAAGACGCGTTAAACTTATAACCTCTCTTTCCATCATTTTCCGTCAGGGTTAAAAAAAGAAGTAAACAGATTTATTATTATTATTATTATGATTTATTCTTTATTGTACAATATAAACACAAACATAAATTTATTTTTGTCATTTACTATAAGTCTCTGTTTTTTAATGACTAATATGTTGCTAAACTGGCAGTTTTTACAACTGAAATTTAGGAAGTCCCTTTTAAATAATAGTTTCCTTAACAAATGGACTTTTTTGGTATTTAAAAAAATGCATTAGTGGCGGGTAAGGACAACAACCTTGAGCTTAACTTATGTTGAATTCCAAGCCCTTTTTATAATGATAAAACGACATTCTCCTTCACAGACGCGTAAAAAATAAGTTAGAAACAATTTGAAGGTTAGAACGTATGTGGCTGGCTAAACCTTTCACGATTCGTTAATTACAGTGATCGTTAACTGTTATTAAGCTATTGATGACAAAATAATAGCCGTAATTAAGAATGCAAAACATATATGCTGTAGATTAATTTAATTAATGCTATAAAAGGCCTGCAGTAGCGATTTAGGCTTACATTGCTAAATAATATAGTCTTTATGACCGCTTTTAAAAAAAGGAGGTGCGTATACAATCGACTCTTATTTTTTTATATGTTAATTCTTTGTCATTTGCAAAGCGATTTTATTTTTGTATGGGCGTACTTCCATGGTGGTTCCATTGACATCAAGTGTGGATCAGATGATAGAATCCCAGGGAAATCTAGGAATAATTTCTCTTATACTCAGATGATATAGTAATAAATATTTAATCTAACCTCAAAGTAAGCAAATCACATGCTCGTCTTATGGGTCTTAGTCAAGGATACTTATACATGGAATTATATAGCTATCAGTATGAATTTAATAACCAACCAGGTAAGTTTATTAATTTATTAAGAATAACCACGTCTAAATGTTCATCGCACAAATACCCTAGTCGGGAAATGAACTAGAGCCTCGGTGAGTAGGTGGAGTTAGACGTGTAGGCTTTCTGCGATTTAACTATAAGTACATACTATAAAATTGTAAAAAAATTTTGCGAAAGAAAACGCTAACTTTAAAATGTTAATTTTATTTAAATTTAAAATAGTTATAAAATTAAATCACTTTTGTCGACGACTACCCTTATATTGCTTAGTATATCACCCCTACCTTTACAAAACCACAGAGCAATAAACTACTGGAAACTGTTTACTTAACTGTATTAAACTAGAGTAAGCTCGTAAAACACGATAACGCCACGTAACGATATAAAGAAATGTTCGGAGACTGATATTCAAAAAAGGATATGGTTCTCAATTCAACTAATCGTAATTTCGTCGTATCTGCTAACGTGAGGAATATTTTCCGAATGAAGGAACCAATTGATTTTTTTGTTAATGTCAGATGTTTTCCAGTGGGTTTCATTTATATTTAACCAAGATCTGATAAGTAATTTTGGAGTGAAATAAATTACTATTGCGTTATTTTCCACTTAGAAGAAATAATATTGCATTACGACTTATATATTTATTTTGAGTGTTTATTACATTTATTCTGGTATCTACTTAAGTATTTCTATGTATGAGAATCGTTGTATAACACCCATAGCACAAACATATAATTTGCTTACTTTAGGGTTGGATTCAACTTGTGTAACTTATCCAGGGATTTTTATTTAAGTATATATTTTGGTTTTTGTAAGTTTTTTGTACACCAAGTCATTAAACTTGGTATAAAAAAATGTATGTAGGTATGAATTATATAGATTAAGTAGTAGAAGTAGTTTTTATGTGGCAATACATTTATTGGGCACTATAATTAAAGTGTAATTTAATCATGTTTTTCACTAAACGTACTTAAATAGCAAAAAAACTAATTTTAAAGAAATAAAATGAAGATGTAGGACTTAGTCGTGGGTGCCTTGGTTGTGCCTCTGCCTATCTATCTGGGGAAATGGGCGTCAAGATACTTTCCTTTAATTTTTAAAGACGTTAAGATAATTTTAATAGGTACGGAAACACAATATTGTTGAAAAATTAACTAGTTAGTACCTAAGTACGCCCATGTTCCCGAAAAAGAAGGCAGAAGTACTAGGGTACCCATGATAATTTTCAGTAATAACATAATCAATGCGCACAATATATAATTTTAATTTAAAGATTAGTTTTATAAACTGCTTTAAGGTGACCACCATCTCGGTGTCATCATGTACTTTCTGTCTTTAAAAAATCATGAAAATCTGGCCGTTAACAAACACAAAAAATAACAATTTATTGAAAAAAAATATTATTTGTCTCTAGATTTATGCTCTGTGCAGCAACTAATACAGTTCAAACTCAATGTGATATACAAATGTATGGGCGGTGGGGGAGAAACAACTTATGGTTTAACAACGTGACATGGAACCCAAATAAGCGGTTTATTGATGTCGGGACATAGACCGACTACAAAAAAAAAACATTTAATTTTAATTAGAACAACATTCTTCAAAATGGAGGCAAACTGATTTCTTTTTGGTAAGGAATATATTTATGTCTAAAGATTAGTAGTTTACCGTAGGTAGGGTAAAACCAAAAATCATACTAATATTATACTAAATGTAATACTAGCTGTTGCCCGCAGAGTTGCCGGCTTTCAGACAGGAACATTTTTTCGGGATGAAAACCATCCTATGTGTTAATCCACTTTCAAAGTGTGAGCCAAATTTCATGAAAATCGGTTAAGCAGTTTTTGCTTAAAGCAGTAACAAACAAACAAACTTTTTTTATGATATTGGAAGGAAAACAAACAGGCGGATTTCCTGATGTTAAGAAATTTACGTCGTCTAGAGACACCAAAGGTGGTAATGGTGCGTTGCCAACCTGAGGCCTCAAGCAAAAGTAAGTTTACCGGCTACCTTACCCTCCAAACCGGAACACTTCATGACGTTATGGCAGCAGGAATAGGTAATCCGGGTGAGGTAAGGTAATCCGCGTTCTGATTCGGTGATAGATTTCAGTTTACCATAAATTCGTGGTGATACCTCTGGAATAAACTGGTGCCGTGGTTAGCAGGTAAATAGACAAAGGTACTTACAGTCTATGAGCATCTACAGGCAGTCGTCTCGGCGCGTGCAGGAGCGCGCGATGGGCACAGTCCGCAGCCCCTGGGCGACAGGAGCAGGCCCAGGGACATCCCAGCACCGCCGTCCACAGCACCCCCAGCAACAGCAGCAGGGCTAGGCGACGCATGATTCTCCTTGGAGTTAAGTCATCTGGAAATTAAAAAAAACTATTAACAAATTTGGGATTTGGGATTACCTTTAAGCTAGCTGTCCCGGACATCGGACATGTGCGGTAAAAGTTAAAATATTGTCCCACTAATAACATTTCATGTACAATGTTGCCAAGACGACCACATAAGGTTTGCCCTGTGAAAAAGATATCAGATCTCATGTAGAGCCAAGCTTTTGAATCTACACGACCTAATTCTACTGAAACTAACTTTATAAATTCTACATATCAGTAAAAATCGACATGTCAATGTCGCTTGGCTCGTCTTAACGGGAGCACTACCAGGCCCCCAAACTTTTTTATGATAATGGAAGGCAAACAAGCAGACCAATTTCCTAATGGTAAAAAATTCACGGTGCCTAGAGGTAGGAAAAAGAACGAAGTCGACTGGAGCCATATCTGGTGAATATTGATCCGGGATCCTTTGCAGAATAGACCACCTGCCTTCTTGAATGGCAGCTCATAAAAGGCGAGCATAGGTTTACTGTTACTAATATGTACCGTGACATCTGACTAGGTGGTAGAGTCTCGCAGCGACTCGCCCGGATTGGTACCACCGCCTTACCTATTCCTGCCGACATTATTCCAACGTGTTCCGATTTGGAGGGTAAGGTAGCCGGTAAAATTACCTTTGCTCGAGGCCTAACATCCCGGCCTCAGGATGGCACCGCACCGTTACTACCTTTTTTGTCTCTAGGCGGCGTGAATTTCTTACCATCAGAAAATCCGTCTGCTTGTTTGCCTTCCATTATCTTACAAAAAAATACTTATATGCTTACTTATATAATATGTGTATAACCTACTAGCGGTACGTTCCAACTTTGAACGGTTGTGCAAATTTGTAATTTTATTTTATAGTACTTATGTAGCTTTGTAAAACGGTGCAGTAGTTTCGGAGCCTATTCAATGCAAACAAACATACAAATCTTTCCTTTTTTTGATAAGGAGATACTTTCACTTTATTAAAGATTTTCTTTCTAAAAACGTTCTTAAAGAAGAAACTTAATTTTTATCTATACAAAAAATAAACTATCTATACTATAATCTAAATCAGTACATTTAATGTTTTTTTACAAAATGATTTACATGTATCGTATACAGGTTACAGAACCCAAAACGAGGGTTATTGAAATGTTCGCTTGTTAGTCTGTTAACTTATAACGCAAAAACTTCTAAACGGTTTTTTACCAAATTTGGTATAGTAGTAGCGAATAGGCCGGGTCGACTGTATATTTTTACTGCGGAATTCTCTTTCGTTTCCATCACTTAAACTACAAAAATTTAATTCAACGTGTGTTTACGAAGTCGCTAGCAGCAACTAGGTATACATAAAAGTGTCTGTGTAAAAAAAAACCATTTTCAAATTTGGACTGGACCCCAAAGAAAATCTTTCATTTCGACCACTAACCACAAAAAAGAGTTTTGGCGCCATCGAGAGAAAAGATGGTCGAAGTTTTTTCATAATGATTGAATTTCGTTTTCATATTGAGTGAAATTAGTCAATTTTGGTTGCGTTTTGTACAATTTTGTTCAGTGAAAGTGCACAAATATAATAATTATGAAGAAATTAGCGTTTCGTGTATTTCCTTGTTGCCGCCAAATCTTGCTATATGAGCTTGAGTAATGAGGCCACCGCTTTACCCTTACAAGACCCTGACATGACCTATTGACGACTTATGACTAATTATGATTGAGTCCCGATTTTCGTCAATTTGGTGCAAATTTCTACTTGACTCATGGCAAAATACTAACGTGAAGACCAAAACTCAAATAAAGAAAAAAGAACTACAAAAAATCAATTCAAAGCAACTAGTTATACATAAAAGTGTATAAAAAAAGTGAATTCCATTTTCAAATTTGGACTGAACCCCAAAGACTAATAAACCAAGTACGTACGGTTCGCTCACATAAAATCATCAATTATGCCTGGGGTCAAGTGAGGTCACCTTGATCAGCTGTTATTGAATTCTGATTTACGGGGCTAGTACCCCGGCCGATGTACAATGGGTGAACTGACTTAGAAACAAGAGGTTTTGGTTTATTAAAGAGCCATTCTGAAGCATCCTTTTCAAAAGTGTATGATTTTCAAACGCACTAAATGTTATTCGCGGCTTGTTTCGCTTTCTACCTAGGCTTATGATTTTAGTAGTCTGTGTATGTATGTATGTTTTCCCAGTGTTGGCCCGGGCTCCTTTGCAGAATAGACCATCTGCCTTTCTGCCAGGCAGCTCGTAAAAGGCGATCATAGGCTTACCGTCACTAGCACCGTGACATCTGATTAGGTGGTAGAGTTTCGCAACGACTCGCACGGATTGGTACCACCGCCTCACCTATTCCTGCCGTCATAACGTTAGCGCTTGCCGTTAACGTGTTCCGGTTCCGAGGATAAGGTAGACGACAAACTTACATTTGTTCGAGTCCTACTAACCCGGCCCCAGGTTTACTACGACCTTTGGTGTCTCTAGGCGGCGTAAATTTCTTATCATCAGGAAATCCGTCTGCTTGCTTGCCTTCAATGATGATTCAATATCATAAAAAAAATCCTGCGGCTATGTCAAGCCAATTGCTTGGGTAAGTTAAGACTTGAGGACTAATCCTCTGCTTGAAATCCTGATCCTCTCTCTAAACCATAACTCGACAGCAATGAGCACCGAAGTTATGTTAAGAGAAATAACTGTGTTTTCTACCTGAATTTATACTATTTATCGCCGGCACTTGGTGAAATTCATTGTAGTGTTATTTAAGACATGAGTTCTCAATCACTTTGGAAACATATTTTATGATAATAATTGTCATACATCCATACTAATATTATAAATGTTAAAGTTTTTCTGTCTCTCTGTCTGTTGCTTTTTAAAATAAAAACCATTCAATGACCTTCCCGCCGCCCGACCGGGAGCGCTAACCTGTATTAACAGGGTCATTCGTTCATTCATCGTTCACTGGATTTTATAAATGACTGATGACATTGGGGACTCCCAACAATGAAAGATCAGAAAAAAATTATGAATACGGGACTTTCACGTTGGTTTAGGACACCTTAGAAAAAGTCATCAACACCGAAACCAAGACTATATGATAGGGTTTCGAGATACCTCCCCTGCATCATCGCTTTACTTATTCCTGCCATCACAATGCTCCTTTTACCGTTTCATTGGTCGAGGTAATGCCTCATATCAAGCAACTGCTAGGTTCGGGTTCAATTTTCGACGGGGGCAATCATTTGAGTGATGAACATTTAAATGTCTGTTTTTCTGGTTCTGAGTGTGTCTATTTTTATTCTGGTACCTTAAGTATTTCTATGTAAGATCGTTGACTAACAACAACAACACAAACATATGGTTTGCTGAATTTGTGGTTAGATTCGATTAATATTTATGGGAGAATAAATAGGCAGATATACAACCAGGGCACCCACGACTAGCCGAAGACACTAATCCCACAATGTGATACGAGCAAGCTGGTGAACTGGACACGTAGCTAATTCGGCAATGTGACAAATCCGGGCAACCTTTAATGAAAAACATGATAAACACATTTTTTGTACCCGGGGATCGAATGTCATGCGATATTGGAAATTGGATATGTCATTTTAAGTACTTATGAACACAATAATATTAAATGTTCATAATCCGCTAGTACTATGTTAAAGAGTACCTAAAAGGACATATCTAATTCCAATTTCCAATTTGCATCAAACCGAGATTCAAGAGTAACCCTACTGGTCTGGAGGGTAGAGTAAGATTTAAATCCAGAGGTTTTTTTACCCAAACCTCTAGATGTCACACTATTGTTAATACTATTCATAAGTGACATACATTTCATCAGGAAATCCGTCTACTGGCTTTAAATCCCATAAAAATATTACAAAATCTTGAGTCACGTAATTTCCGTTCTATTTTGGCCGGTAAATGAGTAATGATACAAGCCAGAGCAAGCACTCAAGATAAGCTTCGAACTTGCACTTACGCTTATCTGGTAATGGATATGACCGGTGGATAATGATTCAAATCTAAAAGGTTAATAGAATTTCAGTTTTAGATTAAAATATGTTTAAATGTGAACGCATCTGTTATTTAATCTGTGTTTAGTATTCTATAAGTAGACAAACGGAAGACGTGGCAGCATAGCCAAAAGGTCTTAGCCTGTCCCAGAAAGGGACAAATTAAAAAAATAGAGTTAAAATAGATAACATTTTGCTTTAAGGAATAAAGCTGTTTTTTCATAGTTATTAATTTATGTACATATATAAAGTAAAATTAGTCAATTTTGGCATCATTTTGTTTGGTGCACATGTACACATTAATGAAGAATATCGTGTATTTTCCCGTTGTAGTTGTTGTTGTTATCGTGTATTGTTTTTGTTAGTTTCTTCGCATTTTTTCTTATTTTTAAAAACTTTTCTGGACTTCCACAAATAATTCAAAACCAAAATTAGCGAAATCAATGGAAATTTAACCTTCGTAGACTCTCAAGCATCGAGATAATATGGACCTATCTTAATATTCAAGATATTTTATCATCATATTCGAGATTTAAATCACACATGTTAACAAAGATAGTTTATAAAAAGCTGTAGAAAGAAAAAACCTCATCGTATTTATGATATGTCACAAGTACTTTTATGGCATCGTTATAATTATTTTAAATTCAATTTCCCACACTAATTACATAGCCCATTATTAGTTAATTAAGGCTTCATGCGTTCACTCAAAGCTCCTTTGCTCGACTTGTAAATGAAAAATAAAAAAAACAATAAAAGGCATTCATCTGTCAAATACCATTGTTCGAAATTTGAATTCACACCTCCTTTTACAACGTCACTGACAATTTATAAATGTCAGAATGGTTTCTCAAATGAAAATACATTTTAAGCAATGACAATAAAGTTATGAATCCTTTGAAAGATTTATATTAAAATGAAACACTGTTAGGATTCTGTAGTTGACTCTGAAAATCCTTGTCTAAAATGTTTAATTAAATCATTGAGCTTAGCCTGCACGGATTTATTTTACAACCAGCATCATTTTGTAAAATGTCAAAAAGTGGCTAAAAATCATTAAGAAATCTTGGGCATAGATCTGAACGAGTAAAATGGGAATCTGTAAAAAAATATGTTAAAAGTTTTATCATTTAAAGATACCTAGATTTAACCACCTACCCGCATTAATGTTTTAGTTTGAAGGTAAGATAGTCAGTAAATTTATAAGGAAACTCAAGACTCTTAACATTCTGGTTTCAGCTTTGTAATCCGATTTTGATATCGTTGTAATCTGTGCGTTAAGTTATCAAAAAAAAAGTGTGTGTGTATCAGCTACGACGCACGATTGGAGTTTACTCCTTACGAAATGTATCTTACAGTACACACGTCTCCTACAGCAGATTTAGTTAATTCTTCTTAAATTAGTATCATCGCAGACATTAGAAGTGTGATCCAAATAGTCAGTATTTTGATAGATAGCGACTCCTCCTGCACGGAGACTACGAAGTATCGCGCAGGAGAAGATCCCGAGAATGAGATACGCTGTGTAATGTATTTCATCTCATTCTTTTACAAGTTCAATCCTACAGATATATATGTTTGTCTCTTTCTACGTAACGCCTCAACGCCTCGTGTTACACTTGATTTTACTCCTCATAAAATTTCCGTACTGGGCCTTATAACTCAAATCGCCTCTTAAGGAGTAAACTCCGAAAATTGTAGAAGACATTTGGGTTGTAACGCATAAGAAGTTATACTTCTTTAGTGTTACAATCCAAAAACAACAAATAGCTATGTTGATAGCAGCTTGTACAATACTTACGAAAAAGTTTAGCAACTAACTTCAGACTCTCTGTCTGTGTGCGCGAACATCGTAAAAATTCTGACAAAACTTTTTTTTCCAATTGCGCCATTAGAAGTATAATTTCAAAAAAAATAATCTCAAGTGTTATTTTTTTATTATTTTTGTGCTAGTGAAAGTTAACCCGGTAAACTACTCACACATGATTTTGAATAGAGGAGCGGGGTATACCTATATATAACCTTAGCTTCATCATGCATCACTAAGTGGGGGTAGGGGTTTAAACATTATTAATGGACGGCCCCTATCAATTTAAACCTAAAATGTCAGTCAGCAAAAAGCAAATCAACATTTTTTTTTATTTTATAGGAAGGCAAACAAGCGGACGGATTTCCTGATGGTAAGAAATTCACGCCGCCTGAGACACCAAAGATGGTAATGGTGAGTTGCCAACCTGAGGTCAGGATGTTAGGCCTCGAGCAAAAGTAAGTTTACCGGCTACCTTACCCTCCGAACCGGAACACGTCATGACGTTATGGCGGCAGGAATAGGTAAAGCGGTGGTACCTATCCGGGCGAGTCGCTGCGAAACTCTACCACCTAGTCAGATGTCACGGTGTTGGTGATGATAAGCATATGCTCGCCTTTTACGAGCTGCCTGGCAAGAAAGGCAGATGGTCTATTCTGCAAAGGAGCCCAGACCAACACGGGGAAAACAACCAACATCAACTGTTATCTGTCCATATCAATTATTATGAAATGTAATAGGTGCATACAGATCGATAGCTTTCATCTTCTTTCTAAATTTTCTTATTTCATTTTTGCCTCTTCATGATTTGTTATAAAACACGAAAAAAAGTAAAAAAAGCAATATCGCAACAAAAAGCAATTGCTATAAAATACGAAATCTACGGAACCTTTAAGCTAAAATTTCAAATACCACTTCTCCAGGTAAATCTGACAGGAGAAATCCTTTACCAGCTTGACAATTCAATTAAAGTGAACAAGTTGATTTCCGAGAAGTTTTTGTTTGTTAAAATGTGGGTCATGGTGGGCTCCCGAAAAGCTTTGTCTGCAAACATTTGTTTGTTAAAATGTGGGTCATGGTGGGCTCCCGAAAAGCTTTGTCTGCAAACAAAATTGTTTTTACAAAGGAATGTGCGCAATTGCATTTTTGGCTTACAATCAGCTATTCCTTGGCACTGTCACAGATAAAATATAGTTGTCACTTGTCACAGATAATGTATTTGTTTTCAAAACGTTGACTTTCTTTTTTTAGTGGAAGTCCTTTTGTGAAAAAAAAAGTTAATTGCTACATTCCGGTGGAAATATTTAGGTTTAATTTGCGGACTTTTTTTGTATATTTAATGCACATAAACTGTACAGTTATGTTCATAATACTAATACAATTGTTCCGTTATTACTATAGATTTTTACTTTAGATCCCTTGAAACCTGGGGGCTAATTATGTATCTCACTGATCAAGTCAAAATGCAAAAGTGTACATCAAATAGCTGTCAAATGACGTGATTTATATTTGCTATCTCCAGTGAACAACAGAAATACAATAAAGATAGTAAACACAAATGACGTCGTTTGACAGCTATTTGATGTACACTTTTCCATTTTGAGTTGGCCACTGACATACATTATCAGCCCCCTGCCTGGCTAGGTTTGAAAACAGTGGTAGCTTATGGTACTCGTAGTTAGGGTTAAACCTAATCACATTTGAAAATTTATTTTACACTTTATTGTACGCGTAATAGAGATCAGCAGCGAGAGAATACGATTATAAATACTGTACAAAAAGCGAGCTTATCTCTAGCAAGAGATATCTTACAGCTAACCTAAGGTAGAGAAAAAAACAAAATAAAAGTGATAGGTAGACAGTGTACAAGCTTAAGATTAAAGAGATAAAAAAATATTAATATTGTTCAAATATCAAAATTTTTCATAAATCCAAATATCAATTATTTTTAAATTTAATAATATTTGCACAACACAATGTTTTAGAATATGTTGTTATCAATAAAAAAAAATGCCACAACAACTAACACACATATCCAACAAATAAATTTAATTCAATTTCATTTATATTGTCGTCGAAGTAGATAACCACGCATTCTTTGAGTTACTTGGTAGGTAGTTATTTTCTTGACAGAATATTATATACTGTTATTTGAATTAAAGAGTTATTGTCTCGGACTACTTAAAATAAATGTATATGTAGTAGATTGTTGAATATAAATATGTATCTACATAAATTACGCGTTTAAAAATTATTTATAGCATTATAATAAAATTTAAAACAGTTCAGATGCTGTCAACAGTTTTGAGGCCAATCTCTTTTTAGATTTTTTATATAATATTTATATTGATGTTAGGAATTTTGAAATGATAAACACAGACAATTTCAAAAATATGGTAAAAGCTGACTCCTAAATATAAAATATTTTCTCATGTATTTACTAACCGACTCATAAAAATTAAGAGACCAAAGCCAACCGATTTTGATGGTTCGGTTTTAGAAAGATAGATCCTGATTTCAAGGTCGTCTTAGTAATTTTATTATGATCCCACTAGTAATTTTTAAGTTTTACTCAATATTGCATACATTTAACACTTTAATTTTCAAGTGATTGTAGTTTAATTGCGCTTGATTATTTTGTCAACTTAACCCATACTCACATTATAAATACTTGTACTAGTACTAGTAATATAAATAACATATCTAACTCAAGTTATTTATATTACTAGCTGGAATCCCTGCAAAAATGTGTTAATTTCTTGGTGTTTGGTTGAAGGCGTTGAATCATAATATATTAACAAACATACATATAATTTAACACTGACAGCATGTCTTAAGGATATTATGCTCTACTACATGTGTTACACGTACGTAACATAATAGTAACTTTTTATACCATTTATTGGAGTTCTATTGTTACCAACGAGCGTGACTGTCGATAAGTACCATTAAGTTTAACACAAGATTGTACAAAAAGCACTTCACGCCTGTTTTCCACTGGGGTGGGCAATCACAACGGGTTTTACTACAACGATTGTGTGATTTCGAAAAGGTTAAATATCTCTACTACAGTTTTTAAGGAAAACACAAGTGTATTTTAAGCACCGTTAAGAAGTGTATGTTTAAGGTTCCTTTAAAGAATAACTTTTTAACATTCGAAACACATCGTCGGCAGTAAGTATTTTTTTTATTATTACTTATTAATTTAGGTATACAAAAAGTTGAGAGTTTTCTCGATTTTCCCGGATTTCCATAATTCTGACTTAGTGTATTTTTTTTACTCTTGTACTTTCTAGGGACTTTTATGCATTATGAATATGCAAGACCCATCGTAGCCTAACTTATCACACAGTGGTGACTTAGTGACAATGTGACCACCTCTAAAATACGCTATCAAGTAAAAAGACTTAAAATCGAGAAATCGAGTATCATATATAAATAAAAAACAGACAAAACAATTACAAATTGGTAAAAAATAGAAAATGGTGCAGCCTCTAAAAGGAGCAACAGAAGTGCTGCATTTTTTAGATTTTTTGTCTATTTGACATACACCGCGATTCACGTGCTGGTAGATATACTACGTTAAATAAAGGTTATAGGTTACTTTTCATCCGGCTTACTAACAATATGCGCAGCTGAACTGTAAAAACCGACTCCAACTATTTTATTTAGTACCACGGTGCAATTTAATAAATTATTTTTTCGAAAGACAACAAATGTTTCCGAAATGGCCCCACATAAATTTTATCAACATCCTATTAGTAGCTTTTGAGTTACTTGTAATAATGCATTTATTTTTAATAAATAAAAAATATGTTATTGTTGACATATGTTGACATTTTATTTTCATTTCATTTTCATTAATAATAAGGTGGTTCGAAACGAAAAAAGTATGAATTACTTATTACTTTATTATTATATTTATTATTATTACGGCGTTGCCCGTTGTTAATGGTCCCACAGGATCATTTTTTCGGGATAAAAATGTTAATCTAAGTTACACTTTATATACAAACTCAAACATACAAACTTTCGCATTTATAATATTAATAGGATAAAATAGGATAAATGTAACTCAAATATCATTAGTCTGATCATGTTGAAATCAATCAGATCAGACCACATAGGAATCATGATCTATCTTTGTAAAAAACAACCATCAAAATCGGTTGCTTATGGCAATATTATGTAATCGCGTAAAAAAAATAAGGTCGAATTCAGAACCTCTTACTTTTTGTAACTTAAAATACAGACGTCGAACGTATTAAGTTAAAAAAAATTGTGTGTGTACACGCGTTAGAAGTTATACTTTTCGGCGTAATAAGATAAAAAATCTTTTTAAAAATTTTATCTTTTGCCTTATTTTACATTTGTAGACAAAATGACATTAACCATATAAATTACTTTTACCTTGTTGGTACCTTTTTTTGAAAAACTAAAATGTTACCTATAGTTAACTTCAATATGTCGGTTTTTCGTGACGGTGTGCGCGCGCATCGTAAAAATTTACAATCATCAATTTTTCCTAACGCGCCAAAAGAAGTATAACTTCAAAACCGCTTCCAAAAAACGGAGGTCGTGAAAACGAATACATATTCCATTTATAGCCCTCTCTCTCTCCCCCAGGATCCTGATAGCCGCGCGTGTCTCCCGTCCATCTCACTTGAGTCCCCTCGCAACCGCGACTATGATCTATGGACTGGCCTAATTGGCTCATCAACTTCGTAAGCACTTTGGCCTAAAATTAGTTAAAATAACTTCAATTAGTTTATATTTTCAAAAATCTTCAATGTACAGAACCCATCCATCTTTAGATTATAAATAGGTTTTTATGTGAGAAGCCAAAGAATTAGCACACGGCGCTCCTAAAGGTAAGAGATAATCACTGCCTATAGACACCATAGAATTTACAGGTGCACCGCTGTCCTGTGGCCGATATGTTAGATCTATTGTGCAAATTTACTGGCTACCCTAGCATCTGGACCGTAACATACTGACGTGTTCTGGTCCCTGAAGTCATTATGTCAACAGGAATAAGTAAGGCAGTGGATCCCCACCCACCGGAGCAAGTTGCTGTACAGGACTCTACCGCCAGTGGTCTTATTAGTGGTGACCTATATTTTAAAATGTGCTCGCCACTTATGAGCCTGGTCATGGTGGCAAAGAGGCAGATAGTCTACTCTACGCAGGGCGTCCGGACCAACACGGGGAAATATATAAGTATGTATGGTTGACGTATACAGAGATAGATAGGTAGGCTAAAATAAAAAAAATAGATTAACGACAATAAAAAGCAGTACAAGGTCTAAGCTCAAACGGACAAATCGATTAAAAAAATAACTGACAAATAGAAACTGTTTCCTATTATAGGTATTCTATAAAATAAACATGACAACACGAAAATTCGCGCAAGTGCCCTGCGACGTCTTACGAATTTTCGTGCAGGTCACATGTCCTGACGCGAGTTTAGAAGTTTTTAGCCGTTCTAAAAAAGTGCGCATAGCCGCTAAAAAATTTCACTCCAAAAATAATGTCAAATGGAAACAGTTTCTACGGATGAACCGATTAAAAAAATATTAACTGTCAATTAGAAACTGTTCCCTTTTATAGGTATTCTATCCTCCCCCCCTCCTTCCCCAGAGCTGAGATGGCCGCGCGTGTCCCGTGTCCATCTTACTTGACTCCCCTTCCAATTGCATCTTATCTATGGACAGAGGCTAATTGGTTCAACAATATGAGCACTTGGATCTAGAATTAGTGGATCAATGACCTGAACACAAAACTAGGTTAATCATAATATTTTATATTCAGTGCTCGCCTTTGTCGTATCTATTCCGAATTGGACGGTGCTCGAAAATTTATCTGCGTGGAATTTAACAAAAAAAATTGTTTAGTCTATCGTCTAGCCCACTGAATCCCACAACGTGAGGTACCCATCACAAGTGGCAAGTCTATCGCCAACCGGGTATATAGCATTTTTGTTAAGAAATTTAAAAGACACATTTTCTTTTTGTTGCCTGACTCGAGGTTCGAACCTGGAACGTTATAAGTCAACGCCTGACCGCTAGACCACAAAGGAGATTAGAAGTAGGTACAAATCTTATTTGAAAAACTCTACAATAGAATTCCACCAAAGCCGACGGTGAAAAATTTTAATTGTAAATATCTTCTATCATATAAAATAAAGTGGTGTTAGTTACACTATTTATAACTCAAGATGGGCTGAACCGATTCGGTTGAAAATTGATAGGAAGGTAGCTTACAATCAGAAGACGGACATAGGATACTTTTCATCCAATTCAATTGTAAGGAAACTAGAAAAAAACGACATTTTAATTTTTTCTAAACAAAAAGAAAAGGTGGAACAAAGTTCACCGGAGCCAAACTTCGTTCCACCTTTTCTTTTTGTTAGTTTATTACAAAGTTAATTATAAAGTGAAGCTAAAGCCGCGGATAACAGCAGTATACGTTAAGTAGGTAGGTTTGTTTAATTTCGTAACGCTTCGTTACCGTCTCACCTTACGAGTTATCTCACGTTAACACCTTTTGTGATAATATTGGTGGATTTCTATTACCAAATTTTAGGTCATCAATCTGGTCGTTAATTTCCCATGGAAAAATAGAAGACATAAGCGACTGTTTTTTTATGTTTGACGTCAGAACAAGCACAAGAGTCTTCTGATGGTAGGACACATACTCGCATTTAGATATAGATGTTACAGGTGCGTTGCTGTCCTGAGGCGGGGATTTCTATCTTTTTTTTTGTTGAAATCCTCAGGGACACACGCCCCTTTCGGGGGAAGTGGCGGGTTGTGCCGGACTCTTAGTCCTTACTGACTAAAACCACTAACGGCCAATATTAATAATCAATCCTAATCCAAAACTCGCTGTCCAAGATTGATATTTTAATTCATTTTTATGTTATCGCTTGCCAATAACATATCCGTGGACTGGATAAATATGGCAATGAGGTATGGTATAGGTCGGCGGATACGCAGCTATCTAGATTGCTTGAAATCCATTATATTGAGATACATTATTAACATTGGCCGTAAGTGATCATCTTCTGGCCGTATCGGGTGAGTGCGGGATCTCTGAAGAATGCACCACTGTCACCCTTACACCTGCCCGCAGGGTCATCCATTTAGGAGACCCAATCTTTACCAGCACTTGGACGACAGCAGCATGGGGTCATACCATGCTGCTTTTTAAGTCAACCCCCCGATCAGTTGACTCAGAGTCCCAGTCCCCTTTTAGTAGCCGACAGGCAGAGGATACTGTAGCCCTATACGTTACCCGGTACTACAGAGTCCGAGACAGAAAACCTATTGCGCAAGTCTACCGGCTACCCTACCCTTTCGAGTACATGACAGTGTCATTATGGTGGCAGGAATAATTAAGGCGGTGGATCTCTACCCCGCCAAGTTTTTTTTTTATGAAATGAAATTTATTGGAAGGCAAAAAAGCACACGGATTTCCTGATAGAAATTCACGTCGCCTAGAGACACCAAAGGTGGTAATAGTGCGTTGCCAACCTGAAGCCGGCATGTTAGGCCTTGAGTAAAAGTAAGTTTACCGGCTACCTTACCCTCCGAACCGGAACAAGTTATGACGTTATGGCGGCAGGAATAGGTAAGGCGATGGTACCAATCCGGGTGAGTCGCTGCGAAACTCTACCACCTAGTCAGATGTCACGGTGTTAGTGACGGTAGGCCTATGTTCGCTTTTTACGAGCTGCCTGGCAGGAAGGCAGATGGTCGACTCTGCAAAGGAGCCCGGACCAACACGTGGGAAGTTGCAGCACAAGGTTTACCACCAGTGGTTTTGATATCCTGACGCATGCTCTCCTGACGCTAAGTAGCGCGTAGTAGTAGCGTATACATAGCGCAGATGTTATAGGGGCATTTGTGCGCCTGTATGTTTTTGTATGGATATTATGTAATTACTCGCTCAATGACTAAGGTTTTTATGTAGGTTATGAGATTCATATGTGGTCCCATTTCTGATAAAACTACTACTTTCTGTCATTGATTTTTGTTATTATTTTTTTGTGTACCTCGGTGAAGTATTAAACTTGGGGGTCAGTTTCTTGACGGGATTGCTTAAATATATAGCAAAATTATAAGATTAAAAGAGTTAATTAAGCCTCATTAGTGTTCTTGGGGAAAAAGAAATTTCAAGAAAAGCCAGATTGAAAACAGAATCGGAAAAGAAATTAACAAATTTTCTCAAGTGGATGCTGTTACATAGTGTAAAACAAAGTCGCTTCCTCTGCCCCCATGTCCCTTTGTATGCTTACATCTTAAAACTACGCAACAGATTTTTATGCGGTTTTTTTAAATAGATAAAGTGACTGAAGAGGAAAGTTTATATGTATATTTCATAGCCCTGCGAAGCCAGGGCGGGACGCTAGTATTATATAGATTAAAAAAAAATTACAGCTATTTCGATATATAATATGTAATAACCATAAATACACGTACATATTTTGTTTCAAATTACGTCATATTTGCATTATTTTTATAGGCCTCTACGAGTGAGATAGACAACTTCTCTAACTCTCTAAGCTAGAAACTAGGTTCAGTGAGAAACCTCTGTAAGAAAAAAGAAATCACGGTCCCTTGAGTTCTCACTTATCCAGTTTTACAATCAAACTTAAAAACTAACTAACTAAAAATTATATTTTAATTTTTTTGAGTCCACATATACCAAGTACACATGAGTACATTTAAACATCAAGGAGAGAGACCACCTTATTGGAAACATTATTTTCGTTTAAAATCTTAAGCAATTACCAAAGTAGGTACAGAGATTTAACATTAAGTCATCTATATTAATAATTTCGTCAAGGGGTACGGTAGACTCGATTGAAACCTTACCTAAATAACAAAACGTAAAAAAATAATGATTTTGAGTCGACAACGTATATCCGCAAAATTCGGATTGTCGAGTATTTTGATAAATTATATGTTAAATTCTAATGTGTTGACACTTGACAGACAAATCACAGTCGCCATCTTGGGTAGATAATAAACGTTCTGTTTTGTGATGTGTAATAGAGAATATTCCTTTATAAGTACCGTTGCCAAATTCTCGGATAAGTACTCATTGCAATTTGTTTTGTTACTTTACTTTAAATGTTGATTTAAAATTAAAATTATTTGTGTAGAAACTTTGGCAGTTTTTATCCACACTAATATCATAAATGCGAAAGTAACTCTGTCTTTCTGTCTGTCTGTCTGTTACCTTTTCACGCCTAAACCACCCAACCGATTTTGTTGAAATTTGGTATGTAGATAGTTTGCATTCATGAGAAGGACATAGGCATATTATTTTTTGGAAATTCAACCCTTAAAAGGGTTAAAAGAGGTGGCAAAGTTTGTATGAGATAAATATTTTTATTGCACATTTTTGCATGAAACTTTGAATTAGTGCTTTTAGTACAAATGACGAAACACGTTTTTCAGGGTTATTCGAAATTCACCACCATTGGGGGTTAAAGGGGGTGGCTAAGTTTGTATGGGAAATTTAATTCTATTGAAATATTTTGCGTGACACTGAAACATTGCTCTGCAATACAAATTATGAGATAAGTACATATCTAAGCTTTTTTTTGAAAATCAACCCCTATGAGGGTTAACCTGGGTGGCACAATTTGCTTAGGAAAATTATTTAATAGTATTTTTTACCATAAGTCCACAGCAATGAACCACGTACATCAGTTTATCATTAACGAAAAACACACAAAGAAATTATGATACACATAGTAGCAAAATTGGTTCAAAATCCCTACTTCTATACTTAGTATAAAGCAAAGTCGCTTTCCGCGTCTGTCTGTATGTATGTATGTATGCTTATATCTTTAAAACTACGCAACGGATTTTGATGCGGTTTTTTTCAATAGGTAGAGTGATTCAAGAGGAAGGTTTATATATATATAACCACTGATAATTTCAAGATTTGTAAGGCGAAGTCGTAAATAAACATATTTTTTTGCGCTTGCATTGCAAACGCTGGCTGAACTCTACGAGATAGATCAAAATAATG
>NJDD01000883.1:51036-72443 GCA_002245505.1 Calephelis nemesis
TTTTGACAGATTTCGTTTTAAAATAACACTAAAAACCACCAGAAAAAATAAAAGCGCTAAATAGTGAAAAAATACTACTAGTAACCTTGAAAAAGCGCTAGTTCTGGTGGAAAAACCACTAAGGTGGCAACACTGCGCTTACAGTGCAGCCGTTTTTATAAGGCTCGGCGTACGTGCAGGCACAGGTGTTTACAAGTCCTTAGGCTAAGTATCAAAATAACAATGATAACCTTAATTTCACATCGCAATCGACTTAAAGTAATCAACTGATGGTTTATAAACTTATTTTCTGGACATCATCAAATTATTTAACTTAATTATTCTAGTTTTTCAGAGGAACTAATGTGGTTGCGCCGACATATATATTTAAAAAAAAGATCAAATTTAAAAATGCGTACTTAACGTGATTTTGACAACATTTAACGAAAATGTAGTCGGTTTCTTGCAGTTATATAGCATTTTTATTACGTTATAATATGAAATTGATTTTGACATTAACACTGTTAAAAATATGTGCGTCACATTTTTACGACTTAATCCAACAAACTAAGCTTGAAAATTTCGTGTTCCTGCATTAATTAACCCGATCATATGAGAGGCTTATGGAGATAGTCTAGCGCTGTGTTATTAAAATGTCCAGGAAAGAAGCTATCTATATAGCACAGAACAACATTACTCTGGAGGGGAATGAAAGGGCTGATCAGCTTGCCAGGGAGGCTGCCTTAGGTTCCAAAACAAGACCTGAATATCAATTTTGCCCGGTTTCATTCGTCAAGCGAAGTATCAGAAATGCTACGCTTGAGGAATGGAACAACAGATATGTTGATGGAGACACAGCAAAGTTAATACTGCATATCACTTAATCAACAAAATCAAAATCAGCAACCTATTAACACAGGCGATGACGGGACACGGTGGTTTCTCCGAATACCTGCAGAGATTCAAGTGTAAGGAGAACCCATCGTGTATTTGCGACCCGGAACAGGAAGAGTCTGTTACGCACATACTCACCGAGTGTCCATCAACCAGTTATATACGGTACGATGTGGAACAAGAAATTGACACAAACATCAAGACAGACACAATAAAACACATAATGTTAGGTAAACATAGAGATAAGTTCTTAGATTACTGTAAGCGTATCGTTAGAATTGTACAAAAAAGAAACAGCACAAGTAATAATGCTTAGCTATATTATTCAATTAATATATGTATAAGCATAAGTTAAGAAAGTAGTTAAGATAATAATGTAAAATAGTTTAAGCAGTAATATGTAATGTACACGAAGAAAAAAAAATTAGAAAAAAAATGATGTTAAGTGTCAAAAACTTTATTTACCTTACATTAAGTATAAAAAAATAAAATAAAATAAAGATAAATAAAATAGAAATAGATAAGAATAGTTGTAAATATAGTTAGAAGGGTTTTCCCCCTATATATAATGAAAGAGATGGACGAAAGAAAAACAGTATGCTGAATGAAAGTACGAGAAGACTAATAGCGAGAACTAGTATGCACGTGTTACAAGCTTAAAATAGGCCCTGATTACGACAGGGGTTTAGAACAGAAAAAAAAACAACATTACTCACAGAGCTAGATAGGTATGTGTCTATATACGCGTGCAATAATATGCGTGCATAATTAACACAAAATATAGCACTACTATTTAAATATATAATATAAATACACTTTTCACTCTTTTACACTTTATTCTTTTATTTTAAATAGGCTGACCCAATTTAAATTTAAGTGAAATGATTATATATGTAATAATAACTCTAAATATCTTTGAAATACATTCGAGTTTCCGAAACTTAACAAAAATAGCCGAAGCGTATAATTTAAAATTAGTAGAAACATACTTTGTGTTTATTATATTATATACCATATAGTATTCAAAGCTTTTATTTGACAATATGTATAGTATTTAATACTCTGGTACATAGACTATAATGTTAACTTAAACTTAGTTTATGTCTATTGACAAAAAGACAACGTATAAACATTAATCATGGCTAATTCTTGGTATAATAAAGTAGCTGACAATGGGACGGTTGTTCATCATTAACTTTTTTTTCGTAAGTTACACTTTTGTGACGTTCTAATTTCTAAACTATTTTAGATTTTACCTAACTAATTACCATAATACTAAAATAACTAATATAATATAAATAAAACCAATAACAGAAGACAGTTGTTGTATAAATTTAGGAAAGCTTCTCTTATTTATTTCGCATATTATGTGGAGCATGTGTTTGTAATTTTTTGGTTACATTAAAAAACTATTTTTTAATTATTGGTTATTCTTAACAATGAGTTAACTTAATTGTTATTTAATGGTAAATACACGTACTATAATAATTTGATAGTGACGTATATTTGTTATAGGTCGTTGAAAAAGTTAGCGCCTTTTGCCCAAACAAGTGTTATTGCTTTTAAGGTATAGTTTGGAACAAATATTTTTGGTGATTGATGATGGTAATTGATGGTGTTTTTTTAATGTTATTGGAAGGCAAACAAGCAGACGGATTTCCTGATGATAAAAAATTCACACCGCCAAAAGTGGTAATGGTTCGTTGCCAATCTGAAGCCGGGATAACCGCTTCAGGTTGGCATCGCACCATTCAGGGGCTTTCAGGGCCTCGAGCAAAAGTAAGTTTACCAGCTACCTAATCCTCCGAACCGGAACACGTCAACGGCAAGCGCTAACATTATGGCGGAACAGGTAAGGCGGTGCTACGAATCCGGGCAAGTCGCTCTAGTTAGATGTCTATGCTCACCTTTTTCGAGCTGCCTGGCAGGAAGGGAGATGGTCTATTCTGCAAAGGAGCCCGGACCAACACGGATTGAAATTTCTGATATAATGTCAAATGTAAATCACAGCAGTAAGTTTACGTAAATACCAAATGAACGAATTTTAAAATTAACCCTCGCTACACTATCCTCTTAACACACGAAATACAGACGAGCTGAGAAGTGTATTAACGGAATTTTGTTTGTTTATTGTGCAAACAGTGCTGGAGTTAAACAGTTTTGTAAAGCATCAACAGAATTGATTCCCGTAAGACGTATATTTTTAACCGACTTAAAATAAGGATGTTCTCAATTATCAATCTTATTAACGTAACACTTAAGTATTGCTTAAGTGTTACGATAATAAGAACATTTAAACAGCCTCTGTGGCCTACCAGTCCTGGTGTTGGACTTCATGAAGTCTTGAGGTCGATTCCCAGGTCCGACAACAAAATGAAAATGTGGTTTTTCCAATTTTCTAATAAAAAAAATGTTGCTCGGGATTGGATATGTGCCCGGTTGGTGATAGGCTTGCCACCTATCACATTGTGGGACTTTGTGTATTCGGCTATCGGTGGGTACCCTGGTTGCGCCTCTATATAATATATAGGAATATAAATAGTTTAACCTTATGTGTGACCAATTAAATTTAATCCCAACATGTCAGGCGGTTTTTAGTTGCAATGATGGTGTCCTTTTTAGATTATTTATTTATTAACAAAATCTACAGCGCAAATATTCTTACTAAGATATTACAGTTCTACTAATCCTATAGGCAATAACGGATTTACATTTTATACATAATAATAAAGGTAAAATTTGTCGTTAATTTTTATACACAAGTAGGTATGTAATATGGACTAAAGTTTATGTGTGGACTAAAGTAGTTGCGAAGGAAACTGAAATAGTTTCTTTGCAGTTTTACTGCGTTTCCATTATCACGATACTATTTTGAGGTTTATATTAATTCCCTTCTATTGATGTTATTATTGCAAATGTGTAGTTTTTTTACATATCTTCTGTTTTGACTTCAAAATGATTGATCCGATGTTAATGACTTTTGATTATATTTTTTTTATGACATTGGAAGGCAAACAAGCAGACGGATTTCCTGATGGTAAGAAATTTCCGCCGCCTAGAGACATCAAAGGTGGCAATGGTGCGTTGCCAACCAGAGGCCGGGATGTTAGGCCTCGAGCAAAAGTAAGTTTACCGGCTACCTTACCCTCCGATGTTCGTCAGATTGAATAGTTGGTGTTAAATATTCTTCATCAGTGGTTTCTCGCGGCTGAGCTCAAATATCAAAATTATTTAGTTTTCAGCTGGAATATGTTTTACTGAATTAAACTAATACTGGTATGGGGATAAATGAACCATTATTTTCCCTATTTTCCATGCAATTTTTGTTAGTTTTGCTCTTCATAAAGGCCGTTAATGAATCTTTAAGAAAATATTTAAAAAGAATAACCCATTTCCCGAGTCATTATCAACGTTAGCAAACAACAACACATTTGATGATTAATTTTTATTTGTTTTCGTTATATACTAGTTTTTATAGTCGTTCGCGTTATAGGCATTTAAATAGTATGAATATGAATAATAAAACCTAGGGTTACTTCCAATGGCTCCAAGAATATGTTTACAACGTTCCATGACTATTGCTTTAATAGTTTTCATGATAGTAATGAATATTTATAATATTCCCATTTGTAATATTAGTAAGTCAATGAAATTCACTCAAAGATACCACATTAAATCGCAAGACTCCAGTCGTTGGTGTGAAATGTGCCTAAGTTGTAAAAGTTATCATCGCCAGTCCATAATACAACAATGGAATGTTATGACATATGAGATAAAGGCAATTAAGTTGCAAATGTAATTGTTATGCCTCTGTTCCACGCTTTAGAGTTCCTCGAAGTATTATAGAAGCCATTGGGCTATTTAATTAATACTTTACTCTAGCTTTTACATAATTACTATATTAGCTATACTAGCTTCCGCTCGTGACTTTGTCATCGATTAATTACTTTGTACTAACGGTATCTTTAAGTACAGGGTCTTATAATCTTCTTCAACCGTTTACGCAGCGGAACACAGATTTTGAAACATTCTGCATAGGAGTTCCGCTTCCACTTATATTTTCGATATAATATTATAGCCTATCTCGATAAATGAGCTGTCTAACACTGAAAGATTTTTTTCAAATCAGACTACTACTACTAGTTCTAGAACTACTAGTTCGTAAGATTAGCGCGTTGAAGCAAACAAACAAACTCTTTAGCTTTGTAATAGAAGTATAGATCACAAAGTGTGTTCCAAATTAGTGATGTAACGAATGTCATTTTAAAACATTCGCGGATGCGAGTGCGAATGCGAATATCTGTTACCGACATACGCGAATGTGAATGCGAATATTCGGTTTTTGTTCCAAAATTTGGCCCTAATTGACTATGGCTTAATAATAGTTTCGACGAGGTGTATAATAATACGAGGTGTAATAGTTCCATTTGTAGTTTGCTGAGTTGATATGTACGAACTCGAATCCGACCGAAGTGTCATTCCGCTCGCACCGATCTTTTCACAAGTGAAATTTGAGGATAGATTGTGATTAGCGATTTATAGCTGATAAGAAGTAACTAATATAATTTGGTTTTGTTTGTTTACTTACATTGCATTATATATTTTTTTGTCTTATCAGTTCCAAAGTAAATTTAGTTGTTATGCATCATTACCAAAAGTAAAGTAAAATGTATAAGTAAATAATACCAAGGCAAATGATAAAGTAAAGACTGATAATGTGATTTATTACGAGGTTAATTTACTTTTTCCTGTATTAAAAAATAAAGGATTTAGTTTTAATAATAATTCGAATTAAGAGCCAAATCTAAGAGGCACTATAAAATATGTAATCGATATAGATAATTATTAGTTTTTGACAGCTGACATAACATCAATAGTGAGGAACGATAACGATGTTTATTTATCGATAAAGTTTAAGGTTATCGAGACAGCGTGTAAGTCAATATGATATTTTGTTGTAAGGTAAATAATCTTTAACGTTGACCCTTTCCTAAGTTTAGATAGTCAAATTGATCGATGAATTGGAATATCTGAAAATATCTTGGTTGAAAAGGAAAGAAAAAGAAAGAAAAATATTTATTTGCGGAGTATGAATGTTGTAAAGATTTAACAAAATTATTTAGGCGTTCCAACATATTCTACCAATTTGCGATGTGCAAATATTTAAATTTTTAATCAGACTTAATACATAGGTTCCGTATCACGATAAATAAACGAAGGAACGGAAATAAGTAACTTCGATATCATTAACAGCTAGCCAACCCGGCGAAATTCGTGCCTACCTTGCAGGGGCTTGGCTTGAAGTGTATGTAGGATAAACTGTACGTTTAAACTGTTTTTTTTTATTCTGCTGACATAACATCAATAGTGAGGGACGATAACGATATTTATTTATCGATAAAGTTTAAGGTTATCGAGACAGCATGTAAGTCAATATGATATTTTGTTGTAAGGTAAATAATCTATAACGTTGACCCTTTAGTAAGTTTAGATAGTCAAATTGATCTATGGATTTAAATATCTAAAAACATCTTGGTTAAATCAAACTTAATACCTAAGTTAGGTTCTGTATTACGACAAAACACTCGACCAGAGTGGATGGCGTACAGGCCTAACTACATCGACTTACCGCGAGGCTCGGGTTGGATTCCCGGCGGGGGCAGGCATTTGTGTGATTAACATTTAGATGTCTATAATGTCATATAATTTGCTTATTTTGGGGTAAGATTCAATTTGTGTATAAAAAAATATGATAGAACGAAAATAAGTGGTTTCGATATCATTAACAACTAGCCGACCCGGCGAAATTCGTTCACTTGGCACTCAATACTCTGCCTACCTTGCACGGGCTTGGCGTAAAGATATGTATGTGTATGTAGGATGACCTGAACGTTCAAATGTTTTTTTCATTCTGGATTTTCAGTTGTTTATTTGGTCACTTTATACGGCACGTTGTTTATGTCTATGATTTATAAACCACAAAATTCATGACTTAGAAAATAAAAATGGTATTTTTTTTTTGTTTTGGCTAATATGTTGCTAACCGCGAGGTTTTTACAACTTCACCGGGCTATGGAAAAACGGTTAATATGCTTAAAGCACAAACTACGAAATCCAAACAAATCGTGTTGGTCCGGGCTCCTTTGTAGAAGTCATCTGCCTTCCTTTCCAGGCAGCTCGTAAAAGGCGAGCATAGGCTTACCATCACTAGCACCGTGACATCCGGCTAGGTGGTAGAGTTTGGCAGTGACTCGCCCGGATTGGTACCACCGCCTTACCTATTCTTAAACTACTTTTGCTCGAGATCTAACATCCCGACCTCAGGTTGGCAACGCACCATTACCAACTTTGACGTCTCTAGGCGGCGTGAATTTCTTACCATCAAGAAATCCGTCTGATTGTTTGCCTTCCTATAACATAAAAAAAATGAATTATACCCCAACTAGCTGTTGCCCGCGTGGTTAATGGTCCCACAGGAATGTGAAAGGAAAAACACGTTCTATCTGTGTACCAAATTTCATGAAAATCGGTTCAGCATTTTTGCGTGAAGGAACGAACGAACGAACGAACACACAAACTTTCGCATTTATAATATTAGTAGGATTTATATTTTGACTTTTACATCTCTCCCACGGAAACTCCAAAAGTGGGATAAAAAAGATTCTTTTTCTTTCGCGGAACATGAAGTACAGCAGGGTTACTTTTGAATCTCGATTCATGCAATATTAGTAATTGGTATCGGATATGTAATTTAAGTATTATTGTATTCATATTTTTAAATAAAGAAACACTTGTACTGTTTTATGTATCACTTTTATTATTTCGTAAATAGCCTACCGGTATACGTAAAACATTACAAGTGTTTCTTTATTTAAAAAATATGAATATTTGGAAGTTTTACCAAGCGCCAACGATGGAAAATATCAAATATTCTTGAATACAATACTGGCGAATTATTGTCAATCGTTTAATAATAAACAATAAAATATTTGATCGGAATCCTTGAATTTTCTTAGGACTAATTGGTAACAGTCCGCTAGTACTGTGTTCAAGACTACCGAAAATGACCTTATCCTATCCGATTCCAATTTTCAATTTGCATGAAATCGAGTTTCAACAGTAACGTTACAGACAAGCCAAATTTCATTACAATCGGTTCACTGAGATCCTAAAAATGTATTCTGCTAAGGGTTAGCCTAACGTGCCTTTTTAAAAATACCTTCAACTAGCTGTTGCCTGCGGCTTCTCCCGCGTTTTCACAGAAATCCGTGTGCGATCGGGATTGAAAATAGCCTATATGTTAATCCAGGTCGCATCCTATCTATGTTGAAAATTTGAGACAAATCCGTTCAGCTATTCGAGCGCGAAAGAGTAACAAACATCCATACATAAATACATAACTTTCGCAATTATAATATTAGTAGGATGTCTCAACTTTATAAAAAACTTTGGTCACACGAAGAACAAATCATGTTCAATCAATGATACTTAATACTTATAATAATTATTTCAGCTTCAGCTGTAGTATGAATGTTTGTTACTTCTTTCATGCTTGAATGGCTGAACGGATTTGTCTGAAATTTGGAACACAGATAGATTGTGGCCTGTATTAACATATAATTTCATGTGAAAACGCGGGCGAAGCCGCAAACAACAGCTAGTTTAGTTATTTAATTCATTATGCAGATATTTTAAAAATTAAAAGTACCTGTCCTCCGTACTACTGAACGTGTAGCATAACGTCGGTCAGACATGGATGTAGCAATCGCATACTAGCATTATAGCCATGAGCTTAAATTCAAGAGACAGGCAGATAAGTTTCCCGTCTCACTAGTGAGTTGTAGTCTGGCGGTCAGGCGTCGAACTTGAGTTCTTGAGGTTCTGGGTTCGATTCTCGGTACGGGCAACAAATATAAAATATAAATTTTCTATTTTAAAAAATAACGTTGATTGGAATATGCGAAATATTGGCTAGGCTTGCCTATCACATTGTAGGACTTAATGTCTTCGGCTAGTTGTGGGTGCCTTGGTTGTGCCTCTGCCTACCTCTTACGGGATAGGGGCGTGAAGATACTTACTCACTCATGAGTAGTGTTTATAGTATAAATAATTTTTCACTAATATGTTGCAGAATAAATGGTTAGATATTTGCAAAGTCCTCTCTTTATGTAGAAGACGGTTAAATGACCGATAACAATTACGATGACGGATAACAATTTTTGTGTTTTAGAATTACCTTAGGTAGATAGGAAGGCAGGTAAGTTTCCCATCTACCTAAAGTCGTATGTCACGAGTAGTGTTTATTGTAGAAATCATTTTTCGCTAATGTGTTGCAGAGAAAACGGGTAGGTATTTGCAAAGTCCTCTCTTTAAATGGAAGACGGTTAAAGTGCTGATTGTGTGTTTGAAAATTACCTTAAATTCAATTAACAGACAGAAAAGTTTTCCATCGAATTATGTCATGAGTGTTGTTTATTGTAAAAACATTTTTTACTAATATGCAGATTAAACGGGGAGACATTTCTCTTCTCTTTGAGTAGAAGAAAATTAATCAATCTGACTATTAAATGTATTAGAATGTATAGGTACATTATATAGTGCTCGTGTCTTATCCAAAATTCTTCTTTCAAAAATCTTGCCAATCTAAAAGACTAGACCACCCTTAGGTAAAGACTCGCTCAAAAATAATAAATCAACTAAGTATAACGTTGCAATAATCACAAAACAGAGATTTTATTACCATACTACAAAGTGGGAACGACAAACAAGCGTGCGGCTATTACGTTGTAATCTTTAACATGTGTAGGTTAAACCTTCTCTAAGGTCTTTTCAGTACTTTGACTCAAGATTCATGGGTTACGCCTGAATTTCGGTTTCATGCAAATTGAAAATTGGAATCGGATTAATTCTAGGTAACATGGTCCCAACGGATTATTAACATTTACCACTAAGAAAATTTAACGATTATTTGTATTTATACAATAGGATATAGTTTATTATATACTAGCGGCCCGTCTCGGCTTTGCACGAGTATAAAATATACATATAAACGTTTCTTTTCAATCACTTTATCTATCAAAAAACCGCATCAAAATCCGTTGCGTAGTTTCTGAGATTAAAGGCACAGACGAAGCGACTTTGTTTTGATACTATGTAGTGATAATAGTATATAGTTCATTGTTTATTAATTACAAACCGAAGATACAGGTTCGTTAAGTGTGAGGACCGTCGTCGGCATTAACATGTTAAAAATTCTCAAACATAATGAATAAGGTACCCTGTTTTTATATATGTATGTTTGTAAATAAACTCATTTGCATTTTTCATGTTCAACTGCTAGATGCTACTAATTCGCTAGTATTATGTTCACAATACCTAAAATGATATACCTACTCGATTCCAATTTCTAATACATTAAATCGAGTTTCAAGAGTAACCCTACTGGTCGAAGCTTATGAAAGCTATTATAGCTCAATCGACCGAGGAGCTTCGTTTGGATTGTATTATTTCAAGCATAACCTAATTAAGCTATTCTTATAAATAACCTTGGTCGGAGAAAAGTATTTTAAGTAGCAATTAATTTCTATGTACCTATTTAGAAGATATAAGTTATTTTTACTAAACTCATGTTAGTTAATAGGATATGAATATTATTGGTATTGACTATCTAAATTATGAACACAAAAAATCTTTAAAAATTTAAAACGTTTGAGTCGATTTGGAGAAAACAATTAAAAAAAATAAAGATATAGTTAAATGTACAGCCAAAGCATCCATTACTGTTTGAAGGTAATTATGTTCCACAATGTAAGAGGTAGCAAACCTATCGCACCGGACACTTATATCCATCACTGGCTACATTATTTTTATCAGAAAATTGAAAAAAAACACTAATGAGTTGCCCGACCCGGGAATCTAACCTGAGACCTGATATAGTCAATGCCAAACACTAAAACACTAAACCACAGCAAAAGCAATTTTTGAGGAGAGACAGAGAGAAAAATTACACGCAAAACACAAAAATTGCTCATATGCTTAAGATAAAGAGATTTATTTATTTTTTGAAGTGAAAACTTCTTTAGCGGCGTTGCGCACTTTTTTTGGAATGGATAAAAACTTCTAAACTCGCGTCAGTGACCTGATCAAAAATTCGTAAGACGGCGCAGGGCGCTTGCGCGAATGTTTGCGTTGTCATGTTTGTGTACGAGAGCGCATTAAATGAATACTGTATTCTACCACATAAATGATAGTACTTTCATACTAATAATTAAATCAATTCGTGCAAAATTATTCCCTAACCATTCCAAAACATCAAAAATGCACAACGTTAATATTCAAGGTTTCACTTCTGCCGGCACTCCCAGAGTGCAACCCGTTTTTTTACTAACAAACTATTTAATTTACTTTAATTTATTTATTTAACAGTTCCACGTATTTTGTCTAGAAACGACATATCTATATATATAAAAATCGATTGCTGTTCGTTAGTCTCGCTAAAACTCGAGAACGGCTGGCTCGATTTGGCTCCTTTTGGTTTTAAATTATTTGTAAAAGTCCAGGGAAGGTTTAAAAGGTAAGAAATAAGGAAAAATTGCGAGGAAACTAGGAAAACTAACATTTAAAATTTTCCCATACAAACGGAGCGGGTGGAACGAAGTCGGGACAGCTAGTAATGAAATAAATTATTCAGGGCAAAATAAACATGACCAGGATAACATAACTTGGCCGAAGAACATCTATTTTTTATATTTATATCAGGACATGCTCATAAAACATTGCCCTGTTGGTCACAATATTAATTCTTCACATAAATAACTTATGACTTCACCACTTACGATCAAACGTCGCACACAGATTAATTTATTAGATAAGGTCGCACATTCAATTCCCGAGTCAAACAAAAACCGTTTGAATTAGCAGTATTACTAGCATGGACATCTATCGACTACTAGAAAGATTATGGCGACTTCTAGATAATGTAGTAGTAGTAGGCTGCTACAGACGGACAGAAAAATAGGTAGAAGGGGAGGGAGGAATCGCCATAATGTCAGGTTCCAGTCCGGTGGTTAGGATAGCCGATAGACTTGCACTATAGGCCTAGCACATTGGCTATATCCCCGAAGAAGTAGGCACAGGCAAAAACAAAATACCCACGACTAGCTGAATATACGGAGTCCCACAATGTGATAGGTGGAAAGCCTATCGCCAACAGGGCTTATATCCAATCCCGGACAACGTTATTTTCTAATAGAAAACTGAAAACACACATTTTCTATTTTCTTTGTTGCCCGACCCGGGGATCGAACACTCTAGAAGTCAAGTCCGATGCTAGACCGCTAGACCACAGAGTCGATTTTTTATAACAATGTTACAGAAGTAAAAAGTCAGGGTATTACGAGTACCTCGATAATATAGTGATGCTTCAAATTAGCTTTCTAGCCAAACAAGTCTGAAATAGTGTGTAGTGTTGACCCAACGCGAGTGGCCTCCACGCCGATCGATACGTCAATATTTGTCTAAATAGTGATGTGCAAATGTCAGTTTTTTCGATAGTTATATTTTTTATGTCACACAGCAAATATGTAGATTCTAGACATCAACTATTAAACAATAGTAAACTACCTACTATATACTACTGTATACTAGGTAAACTACCTGAGGCTGGAATTATAAGACTCCTGCGAAAGTAAGTTTACCAGTTAGTCTACCCTCCAAACCGGTACACGATAATAGCAACGACTATAGCATTTTTAAGTGTACGGCTTTATGAGAGGTATGACTTTTTTAGCAATTTCAGTAAAATATTATGTTGAAAATATACCTTTTCATTATAGACATTCATACTTACATATTTTTATGTAGAATTGCTTTATTTTGCTTTGGGTGAAAAAGGTTATGCTCTGTCATTCTCTGTACTAAATTTGAATCGTCTTGAATACGTTAAAGGCGCAACAGAGAAAAATGGTTTAGCACGTAAAATTTTTATAACATTAAGAGACAATTTAACATTATTGATTACTGTTATGTTTTTCAAGCGAAAGTCCGTGACATTTTTTCTGAAATACAGACATCATGACCGAATATCTGAACCAATAGTGACCAAATTTGACAAGACCAAAAATTATTATTTAACCAATGGTTTACAATATTTTTTCCTGTCCAATATATACTTGGGTAAAAGTGTTTCTTTTTAGGGACGAGACTAAAATATCGACAAAATTTGGTATCAATTCATAATGGTTGCTAGTGATCGGAAAATGGAAACGCTGATATCAGGCGAATAAATTAATATTTTAATGTCGTGCAAATATTTTCTTTTTGAATCATAGCTCTATAATCAATATGAACTATCGAAATATTTTTTCAATACTTCACATCACTAGTAATGGGAAGAGCCAATAAGCGAGGTGACGTGACAGCCGAGTTAACACTGAACGACATTTGTTTTTTTTTTTATTTTTAATTTTAAGTGGATTGAAAGGCGTTGACTAAAAAGTAAAAATTTAAATATCAAGCTTTAAAGTACCTACGTGTTGTTGTTGTCAATTTCCGAACAAATGTGGCTTTTTTTTCAATTTTTTTTAAAAATATGCCAACCAATTATTACTGTGAGAAAAGCTTGAACGGTTTCCACTTATTTCCTTATGTTAAATAAATAATACCTATGTTTATACAATATAATATATATTAGGTACAATTACCAGATTATAGAGTAAATAGAAGACCAACTTACATGAAAGGATTTTACTTTTTTTACCGTCTCACCTTTTTGACATCTTCCCCCTTCTTGGTTCGGTTTCGCTGACACATTATTCCAAACAAGACCACTGGTAGTAGAGTGCTGTGCAGCAACTTGCCCGGGTAGAGATCCACCACCTTACCTATTCCTGCCGCCGTCGTATTATTGAATTTACCTATTAGACTGTTTGCCGGAAGGTCCATAATCTCTATCCTTCAATTGAACATACATGTTATCTATTATTTTACAGTTTTTGATTAGGTATTTTTTTTTAGTTTCCAAAATTAAAACAACATTTTAATTTTTCCAAACCAAACCAACTGGGATGATTCGCTGGAGCAGCTAGTAGGAGAAAGCACAAGAGTTTACCTTGAAAAAAAAAACAACAAAAATATAATTTGGGTTTTCCAATTTTCGAATAAAAAAAATGTTGCTCGGGATTGGATATGTGCCCGGTTGGCGATAGCCTTGCCACCTATCACATTGTGGGACTTAGTGTCTTTGACTAGTCGTGGGCGCCCTGGTTGTGCCATTGCCTACTTCTACGGGAATATAGGCGTGAAGATACCTTGAAAAAGTGTGTTCAAATAATTTGTATTTCTTTACTTCGTCGACATATTGAAGTTAAAGTCCGTTTTGTGCAGTTTTACCGTGTTGAAATTATTCAAACTATATAGCTCCTTTACTATTCTTCTATTTCATAATTCCTAGGAAACTATACAATTTCATAATACTTAAACTAACACTAAACTACACACGTCAATTTTAAGTTACATCTAAACACAATTTATTCAAAGCACAGGAATAATTTGAATAAGTAAAATAACACCAAAATACCATGCATCCATTTTAAGCTGCATCTGGAAATAAAACTTCAACACTTCGCTCAGATAGTTTTATCTTAAACAATGTAAGTTAAAAGGATCTTCGTGTTTAAGTGCCAAAGCCCAGGTAAGAGGCTTGTTTGAAAGGAGTTTTATCGAGATACGCGGTATTTTACACCCCTGCGGTAAAGGAGTGTTAGTTTTTTGTAGAGTGAAAAGTTTTAGTCTTTACATATTATACAAGGTTTTTATGACATTGGAAGGGGAACACGTAATAGGTAATAAAAAATACATGTAATCTATAGACATAGAAGGTAGTAATGGTACATTTTGGTCCGGGTCTTCTATGTAGAAAGACCATCTGACTTCCTGCCAGGGCCTTCCTTATATAGGTCATTACCCACAACACCACTGATGGTAAAGTGCCTAACAGAACTCGTCCGAGTAGAGATCCTCCACATTACCATTTCCTACTACCATCAAGACAGAATCTTGTTTCGGTTCGGAAGGTAGAGTAGCTGCTTGCACAATAATTGCCATCATACTTTAAGCCAGAAGACAGCGTCGCACCTATAACATCTTCAGTGTGCATAGAAATACTTAAATAGATACCAGAATAAATTTCATATCACACAAATGCCTGCCCCCGTCGGGAATCGAACCCGAGCCTCGCGGTTGATCGGTGTAGTTAGGCGTGTACACTAGCCACTCGACCAACGAGGCGAGTAGATCGCCGTTTAAGTGTTTCTGGAAATTCTAGCCCTAAGGGGGTGAAATAAGGGTTGAAAGTTTGTATAAAAGTCCTTATTAATGGATAGCCAATCAGTAAATTTATCAAATCCCACGCGAGCAAAGCAATGGGTAATAGCTAGTTAAGCTATAAAAACAGTACTACAGTTACTGGTGTAGGTATATTCTGTATTACTAGGTGGTCGAGTTTCGCAGCGACTCGCCCGGATTGGTACCACCCCCTTACCTATTCCTGCCGCCATAACGTCCAATGCTTGCTCCGGTTCAGAGGGTAAGGTAGCCGATAAACTTACTTTTGCTGTAGGCCTAGCATCCCGACCTCTGGTTGGTTACGCACCATTACCACCTCTGGTGTCTCTAGGCGGCTCGGCGTGAATTTCTTACCATCAGGAAATCCGACTGCTTATTTGCCTTCCAATATCAAAAAAATATTGTCTGGTAAAAACAGCTTTTCCAAAAGTAACAAAAACATCCAAAGACAAGAGAAGTAAAAAAAAAGTCCTTACAATCAAATACAATCGTAAAGTAAAAAAAAAAGTCCTTACAATCAATGCCTTATTTATCAAGTCGGTTAAAAATTAATTAAACTAAACGACACTTAAATATGATTATTTCCCATAATGCCAACCCCCATGGTTCCGAGGATATTTTATGTTCTATCCTGGGGTGCTTAGGATGAAGTTTCATTAAAATATGTTTATTTAATTTATTGGTTTCTATTATCCCTACTATAAAATTATAAATGCGAATGTGAGTTTGTTTATAACTCTTTCACGCTATAACTATTGAACCAATAATCATGAAACTTAGGACATAAACATTGGATTATTTAAAGATTTTTTTATGATATTTTTTTATAATATTTGAAGACAAACAAGCAGACGGATTTCCTGATGGTAAGAAATTTACGCCGCCTAGAGACACCAAAGGCGGGAACGGTGCGTTGCCAACCTGAAGCCGGGGTGTTAGGCCTCCAGCAAGGTTGACTGTGGTTTACCCTCCGAACCAGAAAACGTCAATGCCAAGCGCTGACGTTATGGCGACAGGAATAGAGTAAGGCCAGAAGTCAGAAGTCACGGTGTTAGTGATCTCGTCTGTTCTATTCTGATGTTCTATTCTGCTAAGGAGCCCGGACCAATACGGGGAAAACTCAAATGCGAGCGATGCCGCGGGTTAAGTGCACTACAATTTTTAGTAAAATAATTTTGTATTTCTATTAAAACAATGTTGCCAACTGTACGATTTTAATCGTATTCATATTTTTTTCGGCTTGGATACAATTTACAATTGCATATTTGAAATCGTACTTATCGTTAATATACGATCTTTTAAATTGAAATTTATTTATTTTCATTTTTTGTATTAAATTATTTTATTTGTGTTATAAAGCTCCTAACTTAGTTATACATACCTTAATAGTTTTTCTTATATAATAAATAAGGTTGTTTTACAGAAATACGATACCACTAAAGTCTAAACGATAGGACCCCCTTTGTGTACTTTAAGCTAAATATAATATTTATAAGTGCGACAATAATATTTATAAGTGCGACAATTTCTAAGACCGTAATTTTATTGCGTGATAAATTGTATTAATTTATTTATTAATTCACTATATTTTCTGTTTTTTTATGAATCTTAAAAATATAAACTTGAATAGCTAAGCCTTAGATTCACCTGTAAAAGGTACTTTTTTTTCGGTGTATCACAAGAGTGGGCACAACCATAGTTAAAACCAAAATTCAAATCATTCCTTGATTTTGTATAACATACTCGTGTTAATGTCTATCTAAAACACACATATTCCGCGAAAAAAATATTTTCATTTATTTAAATAAATACAAGTCAAACATCAAAATTTATCTATTATATATTATCTATTATATATCAAAATGAATTCCCAATTGGCGTGGTCACGTCTGTAAGGACGGACCAATTTTGCTTATTTTTTTTGTTTTGGTTACTGTCTGGACAAGGATAGTATGAAGAGAAAAAAAAACGGGAAAATTGCAGGGAAAATGGGGAAAGCCGCACTTGAATTTTGTCTATACAAATTGTAAGTAGGGCCAATTAATTTCGAGCGATACGAAGTTCGACGGATCGGCTAGTAATATGATATTCTCCGACCGATTTAGGCCACGGCGACCACTTCGACTCCTAGCCGGTGGTTTGGCGCTTATGCGCCCGAAGATGACTTATGTAGCCTATCTTGGCGGCGAAACTTCGTGCACACTGGGGGCACGTAAGCACGCCATCAACGTAGTTGCATGTGATGGCAGCAGGCGGGCGGGCCTTTAATTGGTCGCGCTTGGTATCGAGGCCAGCTTTGCGCTGCTTCTCAAACTCGCGTACTTTTCCGTATACCAACGTGCGCCATTCTGACCGCTGTGCTGCCAAATGCTCCCATTCAGAGGGCTCTATGTTGCATCTCTTCATGTGCCGTTTTAAGACATCCTTGTATCGGAGGAATTGTCCGCCATGCTTTCGCTTGCCCTCCTCCAGCTCAGAGAAGAAGATGCGCTTCGCCACCCTTTTGTCCGCCATGCGCGATACGTGTCCGCACCACCGAAGCTGTCGACGCATTAAATAAGCCTCAATGCCACCAACATTAGCTCGTCGCAGAACTTCGGTATTTCGCACTCCATCGGACCATTTGATGTTCATAATGCATCGGAGACATTTAAGGTGGAAACGACCCAGGGTGCGTATGTGGTGGCGGTACATACACCACGTCTCAGCGGAATATAGAAGGTTTGGCAGCACAATTGCCATATATACAGATATTTTTGTGGCTAGCTTAAGGTCATGTAAGCAGAATACCTTGGAGCACAAATTGCCGAACGCCGCAGCTGCAGCTCCGACTCTGCTGTTGATCTCAGCATCAAGGTCACACTTAGAACTTAGTGTTCCCCAGGTAACGAAACTTGTTTACCTGCTTCAACACCTCCTCACCAAGCTTTATATCCAGCGTCTCGTGACCGTGAGTATCTAGGGACATCACCTCCGTCTTGTTGACGCTGATCTTTAGGCCATATTTACGGCAGGCTTGATGATAAGTGGACATCAGCTGTTGTAGGCCGTCTGGGGACTCTGCTAAGAAGCACAAGTCATCAGCATACATGATCTCAGTAATCAGTGCATGTGAGACTTTGGTGCGAGCCTTAAGTCTAGCCAAATTGAAAAGACTGCCGTCGGTGCTCTTTTCGTGGAGTTGACGCACGGAAAAAATCGCTTCACAGGTGCCTCGGTCCGGTCGGAAGCCAAACTGGGTCTCAGGCAAGATCTTTTCAGACAACATTTTTAGGCGGTTTATGAGAACTCTAGCAAAAACCTTTCCAGGAGTCGATAAAAGAGTGATACCACGGTATGAGTTGCAGTCAGATCGGTCGCCCTTGTTCTTATATAGTGTTCTTATGCGCGACGCTTTAAAGATATCAGGGACGCGCTCTTCCTCCCACATACAAACAAACAGCTCCCATATAAACTTATTTATTTATTTATTATTTATTCAAAGTTTATGCACAATAATGTACAAAGGTGGACTTAATGCAGCAGGGCATTCTCTACCAGTCAACCTAACTCATTAAGAGAGCTTAGTTGGATAATTATTGTAAAAAAAGATGTGAACAAATTATCTTTCAATAATAAAAAATATACTATGTAAATATAGAAATAATACAAATGATACATAAAATACACACATACATATATATACACAAACATATACATAAACGCACAGGAAAATACATATATACATAATTTAGGATAAGTAATGTCTGATACATCTAGTCTGCTAGATACGCAGAAAGGTGACGTTTAAGGGAAAACTTGGATGAACTGTTTCTAATTTCATTGGGGAGTACATTCCACAGACGTACAGCTTGACAAAAAATACGATTTAGAAAGGAAATCAGTGCTACACAAAGGTACTTGAAGAATAGGATAATTAGTGGAACGAAGTTGACTAGAATGTGTAGCATGCAGAAATTGAAACTTAGATTTTAAATATAATGGGACATGAGGATTATACAGAATATTGAACAGGGTATATATCATTCTGAATTGCCGGCGTTGGCGGATAGGGAGCCATTTAAGTTTAGTACGATAAGTGGACACATGATCGTATTTACGTAAGCCAAAGATAAATCTTAAACAGTTGTTAAGCATGCGTTCCAATCTGTCCAAAAGTATCTCATTAAGATCGCTAAAGCACACATCCACGTAATCAATGATAGGCAGAATAAGTGCCTGCACTAGCAAAGCTTTAGTAGCAGTAAGTAAGAAATTTTTATGACGATAGACTTATGCAACTCCTCTCCGTCGTATTTGATCACTTCTTCCGGTATAAGGTCAATGCTTTTTTATCTTGCTGCTGTCTGATGGCAGTAACAACCTCATCAAGCAATAGAGGCTCATCCAACTCAAGAACTAGAGGGAGTTAAGGCATTAAACTGATGACTTGCAGATCAGTTGAGCGATCCACATTGAGCAGGGTATTGAAGTGCTCCGCCCAGCGCTTTAGTACATCCTCCCTGCTAGCTAACAGGTGTCTGTCGTCTAGTGACATTAAAGGCACCCTTGCATAGTAGGATGTACCAGTCAGCCTACGTACCTCACCGTGGAACTCCCCGAGTTGGTTAGTGTCAAAAAGCCATTGCATGTGAGTTGCTTTGTCCTGCCACCACTTGTCTTTGGCCTGGCGAGACAACATGCGTAATTCCTGGTCACTAGCTTTGACCGCTGCAACGCTTCCTTGTCGTCTTCCGTGCTGTCGCAAGAGATCCCGATGTTTGTCGAAAGCCACCTGCAAAGCTTCATCATTTTCATCAAACCAATCTTCATTGTGACGGCGTGTCTTGCCAAGTACGGTTGAAGCGGAATTCATGATATGAGATGACAAAGATCTCCAGGCCGCCTCGATCTCCCCTGACTCATTAATGGGCAACAGGCTTTCAGACAACGCTTCAGCGTATTTCTCCCTCACCTCACGATCTTTTAGCTTTTTCACGTTCAAAGACGCAACCTTTTTTCTAGAAGACCTACGGGGAGGAAGGAGGCGAAGTCGCAGCTTAGTGACAACAAGTCGGTGGTCAGACCAACAGTGCGCACCCCGCATAACACGAGTGACGCAAACTTGGCTGAAATCTCTCTGCCTGACTATAGCATAATCGATCAAATGCCAGTGCTTGGATCTTGGGTGCATCCATGTTATCCTGTACTTGGTGGCAAGCCTGAACATAGTGTTCGTAACTGCCAAACCGTATTGAGCACAAAGGCCGAGCAGCAACTGGCCATTACTGTTCATGTTGCCAACTCCATGTCTGCCCAGAACTCCAGGCCAAGCCTCATAGTCCCTACCAACCCTGGCAGTGATATCGCCCAGCAAAAGAATCTGCTCTTTGGCATTTATGCTGTCTAGGCAAAGAGATAGCTCCTCATAGAATTTGTCCTTGATGTCATCAGACTTGTCAAGCGTGGGAGCATAAACACTGATGACATTAAGGTGGTTATCCTTGTCCAGGTGGAGGCGCAATGTGGTAACGCGGTCCGAGATATGTACAGGGCACTCCTCAAGTCGCTTTACTAAGTGATATTTGATGGTAAATCCTACCCCTGATCGCCGAGCTTCAGAGGCAGCGGTACCTTTCCAAAAGAAAGTGTAGCCTCCGCCTACTTCCACCAGCTCTCCTTCATCAGCAAGATGTGTTTCGCTGAGAGCAGCCACATCCACGTTGTAGCGACGAAGCTCGCGAGCTACTATGACGGTCTTGCGTTCAAGGCAGGCATTTCCATCTCGATCAAGAAGCGTTCTCACGTTCCACGCACCGAATGTCAAAACAGATCTTCGGTTACTATATTTTTTGAAACGTCGACCACGACTCAAGTGATGCGATGGCAGCCGCGGTTACTGCCACCTTTTATCGTGGGACGAGCTTTTGTTAGGGGACCTTTTCTAGCCCCCTCCCCGGCTGAGCGAGGAAAGCAGTGCCCCCCTAAACAGGGCTGCTTTGTCATCCCGGGTGTTGCCGAATCCGCGCTGCCGTCCCAGATGTAGCGCAAAAACGACCACGGCGTCTACTCGCACCCCCGAAACCGCCTGAGTGCAGGTATCAGACAAAGCCCAGCTTGCATCAGGCTAGACCTCTCTACCTCTAGCCATCGCCACAGGACTTTTACGCACTCGGAGTCCAGTTTTCGGAAGCGGTCAGATGCGCAGGATA